>JAAMPD010001924.1:0-18817 GCA_025266255.1 Trissolcus basalis | reverse complement strand
GTACATTGTTAAGTTTGATAAATTTTAAGACTCCAATTCGAAATTTAAGATCAACTGATTTATTTGCCGAAAGACCATGCAATTCAAATTTTTATAAACATAGTACCTTACGAAGACTTTACTTTGTGGGAAACCGTTTGCAAAGTTCAGTTGATCTTTTTGATCGAAATATAAATCGATTTGCTAGGAAATTAAAAGCTATATATTTTGAATGACACAGTTCTTGAAACACTAAATTATGATACTCACAAAAATTTATTCTGTACTTTTTCAAATATGAGGGTATACCCCGTCTATAAATAAATAAATAAATAAATATTGTCATTTTCTTAAGAACATATTAGAACATTTAAAAATAATGAAGAAGATATTTGTTTTTCGTTGAAATATAATTTTGTTTCAATGCATTTCATATTTGATGAATGACATCATTAATGAATAGAAGATGTATCTGAGCCACGTGCCAAATCCAAGTTATAAAAGATATTTGTAATGCGATCGAACAATTTACGTCATTGTTAAATATCGCGTTGTTTCAATTTCTAATGTGTAATCTTTTACAGGCGGCCGATTAAAGGTATTAGTTTCTGGATTACGTCTGTCTTATCTTGCACTCGAGGAAAACAACGTTCGAACAGAAAGTGGCACTGTTATACCGTCCAAAGCCGATCGAGATGACGAAATACGACAAATTCGAATCGCCTTCCTTAATCGGCTACACTTGAACAGACCCTGGGCTTACTATCTTGTCCTATGTGAGATGCTCAATTTGGTCAACATCTTGTTCCAAATATACATCACTAATTTGTTCCTCGGTGGAATATTTTATGAGTTTGGTCAAAATGTCACTAACGATGATCCAGATCAAGTTAACGTTTTTGACAGAGTTTTCCCTAAGGTACAAAAAAAATCTGAAAATCAGATTGAATTTAAATTTCTCAATTTCTCAGTCTCAATTTTGTTTGTTTAAATAATCAAATAATGTTTGCTTCAATTGCAGGTAACAAAATGCACATTTCACAAATTCGGCCCAACTGGCACGATGCAACGACACGATGCACTTTGTGTAATGGCACTCAACATCGTGAATGAGAAAATTTATACTTTCTTATATTTCTGGTTCATCATCGTTTTGATCATGACCGTCCTTGGGTTGATTTGGAGGATTTTGACCATGACACTTCACTCCAGGTTAATCCGTCAATTAAGAATATTTGTTGCAATCTTAATGAGTCTTAATGAAAGAATCCGAGCAACCTCAATCAGCAAACGAGATCCATCGGGGATGTTGAATAACAAAATTTTTATTTTATATATTTCAACATTTGGCTTAATTTGAATTTTAATTTTAATGTGTCTGATAAAGTGTAATAATCGGATGATCGTGAGCGGAAACATTTGACCGGTGTTAAAAAATTTTAGTTTCATATATATAAGTTTCAAGGGCATTCTCATCTCATTCTATTATCCTCGCGCAACAAAAGAAATTTAGCACGACTCAAAGTTACAGCACAGCGCTGTTATCCAACTTACGTTTCAAGTTTCTGTTTATGCAAAGTGTTTTTAAATATGCTGCCCTGGTTGAAGATACATTTACTGTAAATACAAACCCGTCTCATATTATTTTTTCCTCGTTGTTCAAATTAAATTCAACACGTTTTTTGATATCGAAATGACAAACAGATTATGAATGATAATAATTTTTGTTTGCGATTTTTGATTTTGATACTAAAGAAAAAATAATAAATTTCTAATTTTATAATGGAACATGTTCCCTTATTAATTTAAATATACATTTGTAGATCAACAAGATCTTTTATCAATTTGAATATCATAAATTTATATTTTAAATTTGAATACTTTTATGAATTTGTATTTTATATAAATTTGATTTTGAATTTTCAATTCATTTTAGGAGCAACTACTTCAACAAATTTGTCTACTCGTTGGCCTGTCCAGGAAAATACAACCCTTGGGATTTTTTGAAAGTAACCCACGAGAATTATTTCGGCGACTGGCTGTTTTTGTACTACATCGCTAAAAACGTTGACAATTACGTATTCAAAGATTTGCTCCAGCAACTGGTGGAAGAAATGGAGACAAAAAAGTGGGTCAAAAATGGTCACAATAATGGTCACAATAATTACCCCGACATAGAAGCGGAGCTTTTGAAAAAGGATTGAGGTGGGTTGGACTTCAAAGAGAGAAAAAAAAAATTCGTTCGATCGCGAGTTTTGCGATGGGCAGTTGAAAATCTTGAGCGATAAGCAAATTAGGTTTGGAAATCAATCACACGCATGGTCACGTGTTAATACGAAATTTGTTCGAATAAGCACGCACGTAAAGTGCGCTATTGACTTAAGCATGCAATGACATAATGTAACGAGCGTTGCTCGAGCAAATCATTCATGGACCTTGCGTAAGAACCCCAGTTTCCTGCGATAATTCGTCCTAAATGACCAGACGCGTGCAATATGTCTATACAATTTTCCTATCGATGTTTAACTTTCCACTTTCAATTAAATTGTAACGGATTAACATTTTTCAAATACCAGTTCGCTGCAAGTGTTTACAATTTTTGTGACAAGATCATTTATCATTTATAATTATAAATTGCCAATTTACAATTTCCTATCTCATTTGGTATTCAACTTTTAGAATCAGATGCAAATAGTTGCGTACAAAACATTTACCTCACAAAATGTTAGAATTAGTTTAACATTCAAACGGATATACATTTTTGTTAACTAGATGCAAAATAGACAAATTTCAAATCCACATTATAATTATAATTCTGAACATATTTGGTTACATTATTTTAAAACATGCACAACTTGTGTTATGACTTCAGAATCTTTATTTTCAAGATGTCGAATCATTTTTTGAATTTTTGCAAATTCTGAGAGACAAATCAGAAGGATTGTTCGATGCAATTCTGTCATTTTTTACTTATCGGTTAGAACCTTAAAGAAACAAGAGTTATGACTATTGTCTGTAGTGGACAAGTTTAATGCCCAGTCATTAACTTTTATAACAAATGATTCAGAGGTGTCCAATTAGTTTTCGCGGACAGAAACGCGTCATAAATTTTTTTTTTGAAGTGCACTGTTAAATATTCTTGGTGACGACTGGCTGCATAGGTTTTGAGATTTAATTACGTCCTTGTTCTGTTTCGCGTTTACAGAGAGGAGCGCATTGAAGCGAGCAGCAATCATCGTTACCGGAACCGTATCACGCCCTACTACTGGACAGGAAATGACGTGCCGTTGCTGAAAGATGTAGATTCCAAGACCTGAAATGTTACTAGATAAGTAGATTAATCATCCGTCATTCGTTTAATACTCTCAAATTTCATACACTGCCAATCTAATTTTTCACACATCATTCTGAGCAACAAACTTTCGACAAACGAAACAATAATACCACTTCTTCAATGTCAGTCTTTGAACTGTGGACTCTGCAAAATTGAAAAAGTAAAATTGCATTTTTTGAAAGTCAATATTCACTTTGTACATTGCATATCTTTTATAAAAATATATTTTCATTTACTTAATGAAAAATTGTCAATTCCACATTTTGGATGTCAAATGAGAAGTGAAAATGTTAACTTGTTTGAATTCAGAGATTTGCAAATCTCACAAATTAATTGCTCTCTGATTGACATGTTGATACTTTTGTAAAACAATTTTTTTAATGTTTCAATTTTGTACCAGACTGTGAATTTGTTAATAAAAATGATTTTGATAGTTCAGCGAGGGTTTCTCGGTGACTACTCTTTTAGGACCTAATGAAGATGGTTTTTTTTTCTGCGGGGAGAATAAAAACGTTGCGGCGCCACAAAAGTCTCTGAGACGCACTTCCGTTGAGTTGATTTTGAGAGGGTGCACTGTTCATTCAACTGGGACACGGTCGAGTGGCCGTTCGCACGATTGTAAATGGTTGAAATCGTGGGTCAGTGATGTCAATTATGACGAATGTGTGTCATACTTACGTTCATCTCGGCTAGGACTCTTCTTCCAATAACTTATTCGATCACCTCGAGCACTCTCCACTGCTCCGACTCGACAAGTGTATCAAGGACACGTCTAATCGCATTCAATAAAGACTTAATTACCTCTCATTATTTCCAAGTTCAATTTGATCCCTGCAATTGTTTATTAATATTAATAACAGCTGCATCATAACAATTAAACGAATTAACACATTGTCAACGATTTTCTTGTGTTTTTAATGTCCAATGGTGTGTAAAAAAAAGATGACAAAAAATGAAAATGACAGAAAATGAAAGTTGGATGACACAAAAGTGTGACAAATGACGAGGCGAAAAAATTTTTCGTTCTTCTGACATGACGTTCGATAAATCAAACGACAAAAAATGTGGAGAATAAATTGAGTTCCAGTAGCAACGAGATTTGATAGCTTTTCTTTGTTTGGCGATGTGCATTTTTAATAACAAACTTTGAATTTGAAATGAGTGTTGGATTTTAATTATTCATTGTCATTTTTTTTTTTTTTATTAAATTTTTCTCAAGTTGGATTGATATGATTAATTTGGATATCGGTTGCAAGTTTTGACATGTTCAAAGAAAATAAACTGGGGAGTAACTTGAATATACTCAATCTTTATTCTGAAGGTACGAGTTTAATAAAGAATCGAAAACTCGTTGGTACCTCCAAAGAAGCCGCGTATTTGTATTGCTGAAGAATGGCTCCTTTTCACCTTTTTTTTTCGTCATATTTATTAAGTTTCCGTGAAGAGCCTTAAACAATAACTAATTTCGTGGTAGCGCCCATCGGATTGCTTTAACTTATCTTGATGCGATTCTTCGGGGTACAAAAAGTAGTCACTCAGCCAAAATCTTTTTTCCGGTTTCAAGCAAAAAGGAACAGCCAGACTGATTCATTCATTTTCGAAGAAACCTTGTCATTTTTTTTTCTTCAGGAAATCGAACATTCGCTCACATCTTTGAACTGGAGGAAAAAGTAACATTTTGTTTTGACCGAAGAAACTGCAAAAAATGTTGACAGTAAAATTTCGAACGATAAAAGTCATAAAGTTGTCATTAAATGAAGTCGCAACTGTCACAGTAAGTCAGAAGTCATTTGAATTGACGATTGAACTCATTTATGGATCCAATTAAAAAGGCAATCAACCTTAACAGACTCATTGTTTTGATTTACATTTTTAATGCGACTCTTAAGTTTGTGTTGAACAGCAATAACGTTCCTGTTTGACGCTTTGTTGCATCATATCGGCTCGTCACATATGGTTTACAGATCAGGAAAAATGTATCCTTTATCCATCGCTTGTACAAACAAAGAAACGGAAAGTGGAACACAAAATGATATTTTTGTAATTTCATAGTTCTTTCAAACTGTTTCAAATTTCTGATTAATAATTTTTTTTTAGATATTATAAAAAATGTTGAACAATGAATAATTTATAAACTTCATTTTTGCAAACATGATTGTGTATGTTTTTGCAAATTATAGTGTTACCAACAAAACAAAAAAAAGTATGCATTTCTGATGAGAAGGAAATTTGATTGTAAATGGCAATCATTTTGACATCGAATTTAAGTTTTTGACAGGTTACGCGACGTCGACCTTGTTGATACTTTAATTTTTAATCATTTTTATCACGTCAGTGCGGAACTGCACACGAACCGGTATTTATGAAAAAATAATATACAGTGTCGAAGAATAAACAATGAAAAACTAATTAGACATAATTGCTCTAATTACTATTAAAACTTTGTCTAAAACAGTACCTATTGTTTTATGATGCAACGCGCTGGTTCAGGAGTTATATTATACAGAAAATTCTGCGGAAGAAATAAAAGACACCTCTTGGAAATAAAATCGATTATTTATAAGCGATATCGATCGCGTTGAAACAACGAAAAAAAAAAGTTTACGTGTGGTTTGTGTATCCGATTCAGATATTTTACTCCTATTACTTCAAATAATATAAAATAAACACGCAACAATTTTTTTCTTCGATTAATCGACCGGTCTTTCAAAATCACAAATTGCTTTGGCAATTCGTCGATCAATTTTGTTTCCAATTATCATTTTCGAACATTTGGATTACCTTATGAAACGTTCGGGAAAGCTTTCAAACGTTTGTGTGACAATTTTTTGTCGTCTTTTTTTTTAAATTTTAAATCGAGTTTTACTTATAAGGACAGTCTGGAAGAGTTTTCTTACTGGTACCAAATCCAGCTCAACTTTCTTAAGATGTAACCTTCATTTATAAAAGTCACGTTTGCGCGATGACATACTCATGATACAAACATTTATCAATCATTTTTATTTATTCCTTATAAAAGAAACTTGGAAAAGAAAAATGTCCATATTCACAGAAAATGGAATGAAAAAAGTATTAGTTTTTTGTTAAAAATAAAAAGAACAAACATTTTTGTTCCGTCTATACAATGTAACAAATGAACAGTAAGGTTCTTTTGATATTTACAACAATTATAAAATGTCGCATCGCTTGTGTAACGAAGTCATGTTGCAGTGAATAAACATTCTAGCCGGCACATTACGAGCACACGACCAATCTTCGGTACAATTATGTTAGCGTTGAACTCTGGACTAGATCTTTGTCATTCCAGCTGCTCTCTTTTATTGAGAACCCTGCATTGTAACTTTGCCAGATGCGTTTTATATTTGCCATGCGACGCTCTCGGTATCCTTAAATTTCCAACCAGCCAGACGTTTTTATTGAAACGTATACCCAAACAAAATTTATTATTTCTTTTGTTTTTCGTTGTTTATTGTTTTTCGTCCAATAACAAATTTATCGTTTAACCATCACTCGAGCAGAAGAATTTTGTTCTAAAAGAAAATTTATTCCTGTACTTGTAATTGTGAATCAGAAGCCTGAGGGAAGTTCAAATTGGATCGATAACATCTCAAATCCGAGAAACCGATTTTTTATTTCCAAAAGGACACAAAAAATTGTTAGTCACTTTTAATTTCATAGCAGGTTGTGGGAACAGCTTTCAATTCTAATTGTAATTCTCAAACAATTTATTCTCCGTTTTTATTGTTAGGCGACAAAAAGAGTCTTTGTTCATCATCAGCTAGGATTATAAATTCAACATTAAACTTGTGATTACTAACACTGAGTGTCTATTATACTGTTGCGTGCAATGTTCACAGCAATGACAAACTTGAATTCTAAATAAAGAGGCTGAATTTTGCTCCGTGGCAAGCGGTTGTTAAAAATACCAACAAAGGGATGCAAAAACTAAAACATAAGTCTTCTTCACTTTTTATTTCTAATTATAGCCATCGGTATCTTTCCTCATGTCTTTGCCCTTTTTCGAGTTTTGTCTCCCAACGTTTAAAAGTTATCACCGGTATTTCTAACTCGGCTTGGAATTGCTCACACAAGATACCACTTTCGGATGTTTGTCTTTTAAAAAAGCAGCGAATTCTAAATTGCCTAACGCTGTCGAATTAACATGTCCTCGCTATTTATTCAGCGATGATAAATTATTCCGAAACGAATGAAACAGCGATGTCCAACTGGAAATACAGTTTACATCACCTTTTTGATTTCGAATTGTTCTTCGAGTCCATTTGAAATTCTAAGAACGCGAGTAATGGAAGGAAGTAATTAGATGTTTTGTACGTAATTCAAACACGTGAGAAATCGTCAATGAAAAACGATTCATTCAGTCATTTTGAAATTTGAACGTATTACCCGAGACAGATACAAACAATAAAAAAATATATCGTACCGATGGGATTGAAAAAAGTGGAAATAATTTCAGGGGGAAAATACACCTGGAAATTATCCAGAAAAAAAGTTTTACAAACATTGTTTGAAATGAAGATATCTTGTATGGTTTCAACTTTTTCTGAACGTAACTTGAACTTTGTTCAAACGTTTCGAATATTTCAAATTCAACTTTTGAAAATTATTTCAAAATTTGGACCTTACTTGCAAGTTATTTAAACATTTTGGAAGTTTCATTTCACGTTTGAATATTTGGACTTTATTTGAACGTTATTTGAACATTTCAAAGTTTTATTAATGAAAAAAATTTTACTTTTTCGTTCAAATGTTTTTTTTTTCAGACAAAATGTTGTAACGGTTTTTATAATTCAGTGCAACTGTGATACAATGAGTGTTTTATAGTTTGAAAGTTTGTGCAAATATTGAACACATGCTTGGAATAAATGCCGCGACAACTGCGAAGCAGGCCCCATGGCACGAGAAATTCGGTTCCATTCTCCCACCGCGGGCGATCGGCATATGCTAAATATGCGTTGCGCGATCTGGGCGGCACAAGAGAGAGAAAGAGAGAGACCTTGAAAACCAGTGAGGGAATCCATTGATTGAACCTTTCTCTGTCCAAAATCCTTCACTCGTGCCGGTGCCTGGTTTTGCTCGCTGCTCATCAGTCACTGCCGAAGAAAATGTTCGCGCGCGCACAATAACGCATAATAAATCCTTCAGAATTTCACACAGTTGGGCGCGTACAAAAAGGTCCCCACAAATGGGCTCGTGTCGACTTGCATTTTGGCAGCGAATTCTTGCGTCATCATTTCCAAAACTTACATCATCCGGAAATTCTGAAACGAGGAACAAAAGTTTTTTAATTTCAAAAAATGAAAATTCCACAGGCACAAAATTCTTTTATCATTCCACCGTTGTATTTTCTAGAGCTGCATTGTAAATTACAACCGAATGATGAAATCATCAAATGACCTTTACTGCCAACCGTTACGCCGAGCAATAAAACGCCGAATCAAGAAGAAATGTTATTTCATACCACGTTTCCGTTTCAAAATTCGACTCTCGCTTATACATACGCACGACAAAAAAAGCTCTGCCTCCTGAAACTTGTTCAACTTGTATCCGCATAATTAGACATCGAGGTTTATGGCAATTTTTTCGCCAGGACTCGGTTATCCTTGCCCGAGAATCCTGCAGGCGGTTCGTAGGGGGCAGCACCCGGACAGATTTGCGAGTCGCTTCTGGAACTTTCACGCGAAAAACCTTCGCTCAAAACAAACTCAAAAGTTCGTACAATTAATAAACAAACGAACACAAATTTACGGTTGGTTTGCAACTTGCAACTCGGCGTCGGATGTGCTTATTATTTACATCCGATTTTCAAACCATCTGTCTCCGGGACGGGGGAAGGGGGGGAGGACTTTTTCGGTGCCGGAAAAACGCGAACATTTTTTTAGCGGAAGTATTTCACCTGGAGGGGGGAGGAGATTGTAGGGGCGGGGGGAAAAGTAAAAAAATTAAGGATTGCGGTTACCGACGGAGCAGTGCGGTGGTAGGGGGGAAGGTTTTCGTCGGCAAGCCGAGCGGATGGAGGGGCGTCTGGATGCGGAGCTCGCGTAAGTGGTTACGAGCGAAAGAGACGGAGAATAAAGACGCCGCGTGGACGTCGCGTAGCCGGTCGAGCCGAGCGTTGTTTGTTCTTTTGATTTTGATTTTGGTCCTGCGCGTGACAGATGACGAGGCGCGATTATTCGAATTGAGTGTCGTTGACTCGGGGACAGAACTGAGGGCGATTCCTGTCGAAAAAGCGGACGACGAGCTGAGCCGCGATGTTGAAGTTACTGGGCAGCTTGAAGTCCTACTTCAAGTACCGGGAGATCGTCACCGACTCCATGGTCTTTCGCATGCACAACCTCTTCACCTCGGTGCTGCTGTTCACGTGTTCCATGATCATCACTGCGAACCAGTTCGTCGGCAATCCGATCTCATGCATCGTCCAGGGACTTCCCACCCATGTCATCAACACCTACTGCTGGATAACCTCCACGTTTACCATGCCCGATGCCTTCAACCGTCAGGTCAGTTAAAAACCCCAAAGGCAATTGAACTACGAAAATAACAAAAACAAACTTTGACGTTCAGGCGAGTATCGATTTTAACAGCTGACAACCGGGTAGGTTTTTTTTCTTGTTTTATTTTTTGGGTTTCGGTTTTTTTTTGTTTTTGGTTGTTTGAAATTTTTGTTGACGTTTGTTGATTGTGGCTTGAATTTGTTTACAGTTGAAAGTTTTGCCGCGCGCTCGTCACCATATTTGGACGAGCAACTTGTTGCTATCGAATATAATGGTTGGATAAATGGCACCGGGAGAAGTTTTACTGATCGGTTGCAGGAGCGTTCGACGATGGGATTCGATATGAATTTAAGTGCGAGGAGTCGCGAGGTTGAATGAGACAAAAGAAGGCCGATGGCGAGTTTGTGGCAAAAATGAGAAACATCAGAATGAAAGACACTCGAATAATTATAAGCATCCGAGCGCTCATTCACATGCGCGCACGTTCTCGTGTGTGAGCCACTTTGTGATTCAACATGTTTTACCCATGTGAATTGTAATTGCATCATTCGCTAGAAAAAAAAAAATAAAATAAAAGTAACGGCCAGTAAATTCCATCTTTGCGAGGTGCTGAAAATTTCGTTATTTACAATTTATTCCACGCGAAAAGGCACGCGTTTACTTTTATTCATAGCCGTTTTTTGTTTGTCGACGTTTCTTTTTTGTCTTTCGCGTCGTGGGTAATGATTTTTGCTTGCCAACCGACAGAACAATTATTTGTTGACAATGAAACAAGAAGTTATGTAAGGGATAAAATACAATTTCTGGTTCAATTACATCAAACTTGTTGAAATTCAATTAATAGCCATGAAAAACTCTCGTGCAATTTATGCAATGCTCACTGTCAACGAAATTTCTCTACATTTTTTCTTTTTTCTTTCGTTGGGTCATGGATGTTACGGTGGATTATAAAAAAAAATTGTATCTGAAAGTCAATCGAAATTTTTTGTAATTTCATCAATTTGCATTCAATAGTTCATTTGAAATACGACCAAATGATCATTTTGCTTTGACTTATTATTTGTTTTTTTTTTATTTTTAACATTTTTGTTTGGCATCCCAACCTACTTTTCTCCATCGTTACAAATCAGTACTCATTTTTGCTTATTACATTCAATAATATTCAAATGCTTCTGATTGACTGAATTAATGTCCGAAGACCTGACTGGTCTTTCTCAGCCGTTCAATATGCATTCCGACCTTTGAGATGTGAAATGATTAACAACGCCTAAGGTTGTTGTCTCCTCGATTTCCAAGGCTTTTTTCTAGCTCGTTTCAAAGCTAATGAGAGGAGAAAAAAATGGAAGGAATTCCGAAAACCAAATATGTTAATAAGTCGGTCATAAAAATGATGTTTTGTACGTGGCAAAAAAAGTGTGTTTTCATATCGGGATATTGTTTTCAAAATTCTTACCCATTTTCGTTCTCTGGAAATAGAGTCTAAATTGTCGGCATTGTTTTTCGACCGCGTTATGTTTTTTCAGATATCTGAAAGGTTCCTTTAATTTTTGATGTGGCATTGTTTTTTTTTTTTTTACTGACAGATGTTTCTCGATATTGCAAGGGTCCGTCAGTTATTTTTACCATTTCGGATTTGCCCCTGTTTTTTTTTTCTTTTTTTTTGTTCATATACAAAAAGTTTCATTTGTTTTGCGAACTAAAAAGTAATCTGTTTGTCAGCGCGAATAAAAAGCGCGTACTTTGTTTTGCAAAACTGATGCAATTTTTGTTTTCAAAAAAACAGTCCCGGGATGAGGTCATGAAAGAGTCATAAAAGCTTTTGGATTAGGCAAATTGTTTCATCCCGTTAAGATTAATGAATTATTACAAAAGTGACAATGGAACGACGTAAATTCTCGCGTAATAAATCAAATCGGTTTTTACAATACTAATGTCAAAATATTATGCTCCTTCTGTGAGACGTTGATTGATCAATTCCTAAATCTGGTTTCCGACGAATCATTTTCATTATACTGCATTGATACAGTTGACTGTTGTATGAACTTCAATATCATTCCTAAATTCGATGCTCAATTGCGGACCAATTTTCATGCTTGTGATGCTCGAATTCCACAGTCAAGTTTCTGACTGAAAATCATGATTTTTTTTCTTTTTAAAGATAGGACACACGCAACTGTGCAAAGTCGTCAGATATTTTTAATTTTCAATTATAAATTTACTAAAACAAACACGTCTTGCAAAATATTTTAAAACATTGACTTTCTCTAAGCTGAGATATTAAATTTATAAATTTAGACAAAACATTTTTTTAAACAATAGTTACAATAGAAATCATATCTCAAATTTGAATTCGCAAAAAATAATCATATCATGAATTTTCCAAATTATTTATGGTCAAAAGTCCTGGTGATTGAATTATAAACAAATCGATATAATTAATTTGTTTAATATATGTAATTCTATAATTATTTTGATCATTCATAAACCCAAGTTGAAAATTTATCCTTGAAAATAAACGTTGTTAATAGAAACGATTTTCTGTGATTTTTGTTTTCTGTTACACTTCTGAGGAATAGATATTGATTTACATGAGTATGAAAAATGTTGTCATAGAAAGTACACGGTATGTAATTCAACTTAACGGTACACATTCGGTTAGAAAAATGTTCATATTGGTATCGAGATAACGAATGACACGTTGCCAAGAGCTCTATGAAAGAGAATCAAAGATACTTAAGATCAAGATCTGCACCTAAAGTGGGGGCAGAAAAATGAGTTCTGAAACATTTATTAATATTTCAAACGTCTCTCCCCCTTCTCAATTTCGCATTTTTCCGGTCGGCTCAATCTTGATATACAAGAACTGAAAGTTGGATAAAAGTTATTACAAAATGTTTGCCAACGTTTGATGGACAGGTGTTGAGATCAAAGAGACTTGTTTTATTTTTCAATCGCTAAGCTCTCCGCTTAAGCCCTACAGTTTTCTCGCTAAACAATCTGTCCTTGCTCTTTATCTCCATCTGAAACTTTCATTTTTCATTACATTAGCTGCGGATTTTCTGTTCATTTTTGTCAAACTCAATAACAATCGTTTCATGATAAACCGCAGAAGAAAAAAAACACGAGCAGAAGAAAAAAACTTGGGGAAAAAAAAGAAACATCTGACAAAAAAAAAAAAAAAAAAAAACTAAACAAAAGAATCAGAGAAAAAAATGAGGATAAAAAATGTGTTTGGGCACCACTGAAAAGGGGTCAGAGAAAGAGAGTTAATTGTCAATAGCCGAAAGTGCCCCGGCTTGTATTGTAGCTTAATAGCCGATCTGAGTTGGAGCATGAAGTGGACCTCAAAAAAGAAACTTGCGAGATTGAAGAATGCGAAATATTTGCGATCGTTAATCGCACGAGGTTTTGAATGAATGAAAATGATCGTCAATTTGTGATTTGAATACGAGCCGGTCGGATATCGATTACTGATACGACGCTTAATCATGTTGCAGGTTGGCACGCAGGTCGCACACCCGGGTATCGCGAACGATTTCAATGACGAAAGCGCCAAGAAATACTACACTTATTACCAGTGGGTCTGCTTCGTCTTGTTCTTCCAGGTGAGCAATGGTATATTCGTAACCTTAGAAACCGAAGCCAGATAACTTTCCGTCTATACCGTAAGGATAAGAAAATGGTTTGCCTACTTCGTTTCATGATGACTATCGGTTTCCGTCGTTAATTATGTGATAGATATCATGTACATTCGATTTGCAATTTTATAATCTCGGATAACAATTTGTCTTAACGAATTTATCAAATGAGAATGTTTAAATGTAAATGTTGTGATAAAAATAGAAAAGAGACACATAAATTGATAGTCCGAGGTTTGTAAGTTGCATTTTTATCTGGCTATGATTAATGGGGATGCTTGTTTTCAGGCTTGCATGTGTTATTTACCACACTGGCTCTGGAAGATCTGGGAAGGCAACCTGCTACAGACCCTCGTAATGGGTCTCAATCACGGCCTCGAGAACGAGGAGACTATCTCGTCGAAGAAGAGTGTGCTCATGCACTACTTGTTCACGCACATTCGGGTTTGTCTTGTTTATCAATCTGCTCTTCTTATTCTCCAACTATTTTTAGACACGAGGAATTTTATCATCACGTAAAAACAATATAAAAACAATGCACAGAGAAAAATAGAGGTATTTTTTTATCCGTCCTAATCTCAATTGAAATTCCAAGGAGAGAGAGAATTGCTGCGGAATGTTTATTGTAAATGATAAATTAAAAGATTGTCTCTTCAACTTTTGTCTCAAGGGTACGAAGAAAAAAAAATGGTCACGTCGGTGTTCGCATGAAAACAAAACGCGCCGCTCAGCGACACAATGCTTAATCCAAGCCCATTAAATTCAATTCAGACTAATTCGTCGATTGATTGTTGCAGAGTCACAACTTGTATGCGTACCGTTACTTTGCCTGCGAGGCCCTTTGCCTGGTCAACATATTGACCCAGCTGTATTTCATGAACCGCTTTTTTGACGGCGAGTTTTTGAATTACGGCCTGAGGGTGTTGCAGTTCTCGGACGCGCCGCAGGAGGAGAGGGTCGACCCTATGGTCTACGTATTTCCGCGGGTCACCAAGTGCATATTCCACAAATATGGGTCGTCCGGGACTATTCAGAAGCACGACTCCTTGTGCATCCTGCCACTCAACATAGTCAACGAAAAGACATACATCTTTATCTGGTTCTGGTTTCTCACACTCGTCGCACTCCTCGTCGGGCGTCATGGCTTACAGGTGAAAGACGAACGTTCACACTTCGGTGTCCCTTTCAAGTTCTGAAATCGGTCTTTCAGAGTCGAAAGAAAAAGAACGTACTCACAATTTTTGTTTCTATACTTTTTAATTGGTATAACAAACTTTCGAGCCCCCAAGTTGTGAACTGTTTTGTTTTTTGTTTCAGAGCTGCTATCATTTTCGCACCAGCTATCCGACCGCGACTCATGCATATTTCATCTCGTTTGTCCATCGAAGTTTGTCAGAGCATCAACAAAAAGATAGATCTTGGCGACTGGTGGATTCTCTATCTCCTTTCGACGAACATGGACTCTTTAATATATAAAGAATTCCTGGAAGAGTTGACCAAAAAGATTGGCGAACATCCGCAGAGGCTCACGCCCGAGAAAGTATGATGCCACGAGACGTAATTGTTCACAATTGACGTTTCAGACGGCACGACACTGATCGTGACACTTCCTTTGCAAGACGTAGCATGTTGAATAGATATTTTTTATACGAAATATTATGGCCGCCTGGATTGTAGGCGGTCATGAGATCGAACGATGAAACGAAGACTAGAGAGTGAGATGAAAAATGAGAAAACAATTAGACTGGTGGTAACAAAAAAACAAAGAGGAAACGAAGTGAGTTGAACAAAGTGAAACAGAGATTACGAGTGTTTTTTTTTACATTTTAATATAGTTTGTGTATTAATTAAGGAGCGATAAAGGTAGTTTAATTACATTCCGCAGTCAAATTGGATGCGAAATCTTAATGATGCTCAAAAGAAATTGTCTTCGCGGTTCTTGAGGGAACAAAGTTTTCTGTATTTTGTAACGCACCGAATCGTCTTTTGATGCGACTCGTTTGTGATTGTTCGAGGTTTTTGTTCACTTTTTGTATACGCTAAGCGAATGTTGATTCAGCTTTTTCGGTCTACCAGTTATGTAAAACTTTTTCGCTAATATGATAAGTTACCGCTACTAAGACTGACATTCTCCAACGGTTAAAGCTGTGTTCAATTGTTAGCGAGAATCGGTGGCATGCCAACGCCGCGCCGGTCAAAGATCGCTCGCTTCCGCAAACATATTAGCATTCATTGACGTCTGCTATTCACTGCCGCGAATTCTGCAAGGATGCTTGCAATATTTGTGTTGACAATATATAATGCTGCAATAACCAATGCGGTGACAATATTTAAAAATAACATGTATTACAAATTTATCAGAGACAACAAACTGTGTGCTAGGGTTTGAAAACCAAATTTTGAACCCGAACACTGATATCCACAATGTGTGTTCTCTATTTTTGTACGAAAAATTTATGAGCCATTGTTAACAATTTACCCCTATAGACATTTTACCCTTTGAGTATTTAAAAAGGAAAAATATAAAAAAGCAAAAAAGCGAGAAAAAAAATGAGGGAAAAGAGAAAGGATGAAAGAGGGTATTGTACGTTGTTTTATGTTGGTTCTTGAGATAATGAAAAGGCATGCAAGCCTTAGCTCAATGCAAAAGTGATAATTGATGCGTCATTTAGAGCGAAGATTCTTTCCAATATTTCCGGGCTTTTCAATTCATCGGTACTAATTTTTGAAGGAGGCATATTGCGAAAGTTCGTAAACAACGGGAATTACTTAGAGGGATGGATAGGTAAGGGACGATATGAGACGGGGGAGAAAAGAGGTTTTACGGAAAATGAAATACGCCCGAGGCGAGGATTGTAGGCTGCTAATGGCAGCCGAGATGATGATTACAGCCTTCTGACGGATTCGCGTCCATTTTTGGCTGAAAACGAGCCCGGAAAATTCGAGCGAGAGATGAGCTTATAAGAGTTGCAAACGCATCTTATATCAATCGGTGTATTCGCGTAATCACTGATGGGCCCCGGCAAAACATTCATTTAAGCGATTCAACAAGTTTTTGAAGTAATCAATACTTTAATTCTTAATCCGCGCTTTTTATATCTTAATAATCATCACTTTTTTCCCCTTAGTTTTCATTGTAAATACTTTTGCATTACTTTTTAATACGCTAACCAGGTGTAAGATAGGCTTTATTTTTATTTATTTTGGTTGAAAAAATGAACTGTAGTTTTATTTAATCCATGACACCAGTGATTGCAGTGCCGAATTATAAAAGTGCTTTGGCAAACTCTTTCTCTAGCTCTTATTTTCTACAAATTATGTATGAGACAAAAATTAGATTTTTATAAAAAAAAAACTACTGCGAGAGAATTTGTAATTTTGATATATATATATAGAACAGATATATTGTTATAAACATCTATTTTGTAGAAGTTTATGTAAGAATTCTGACGATCAATTATTATAAAAATAAACGTTTTGACAATTCATGAAATCGTTATTTTTCAACCTGAACGATTATTTATTTTTTGTCGTTTCGTTTAAGCAATTGTCTCGATTCGAATCGCAGATTGTAATTATGCAAATGTATCAACGAATATTAAACAGAAACGTTGGATCGTACGCTGCTAAACNTTTAGCGGCAAACGACGCGTGCAATTAAACGGATTATCCAGTTTTTGGTTCGATTAAGTTCGATTTCAACAAACTTGATAAAAATTTTGATTTCCACCAAGTGGACAATTGTTAAGGGCGATTTTTTATTGCAGTTCATAAAAGTAACGACCAGTTCGGCTTTGAAAATGATTGCTAATTGATATGTTGTTATAAGCTATGTTCGAACACATC
This sequence comes from Trissolcus basalis, assembly GCA_025266255.1. Taxonomy (NCBI): domain Eukaryota; kingdom Metazoa; phylum Arthropoda; class Insecta; order Hymenoptera; family Scelionidae; genus Trissolcus; species Trissolcus basalis. Next base: position 1,505 of record JAAMPD010001924.1, on the reverse strand, counting down.
CCACTTTAATCGATTCTCCGTTTATACGTTTTAGCTAGTTTCCTTTAATACATTCGTGTAATAAGTGCATTGAAGTAATATCGTATCGCAGACATCATCAAATCGTAATTGCATACAAAAAATTAGATTCCTATTTCTTTTCTTTTTTTTGTTATATCCACTCTTTTATCGCATCTGATTTTGTAATCACAACCAATTACTTTGTACCAGTTGTAATCCATTTCTATGTTATTTTTCATAACTTTCTGATCAAAACTTTGAACTATTTTCTTTGGATTGTTCATCCAATCACGTGAAAAACAAATTGTCAAACAAACAGAATTGCAAAATAATTGATTTTCCAGACAATTTTACATCTAAAAGATGTTGCTTTCACATTTAAAAACCGGCCAAACAAAAGTTCGATTTTTTGCAATTTTGTATACATTTCATCCAGATGGAAATTTATTTTTTTTCGTCATAATTCGAACTACACCTTTTTTTATAAAGGAAAATATTTGTTTGTATTCGAATTGAATTTGATTCACTCAATCTCAGTGATATTTTACTTTGAAAAATGCCACGAATAAACGAAGCATACCAACGAGAAATAAGTCCAAAACCGTTAACAAAAGTGTAGCAACAAATTTTATTCGCAAGAAACGTTGAGGTGTAACATTTTTTTCAAGTGGTAAATTTTTCTTCATTCACTTTTATAACGGTCGTGACAGACAAACGTATTTGTGGGAAAGTATTTATCAGTAAATAAAAAAGCTATAATACTTGCAGTAACCCTATAAATGCAACGGACAAATCCAGTGGGAGAATCCGGCGTTATGCCCTCGCTGATCCACGATTTGTCTCACTGCATTCTGACCACAAAGATTGACGAATGTATTATATCGGTGAAAAACGTTCTCGTGCACAAGTTTCGACTCAAACTGTGAGTTCAATTTCCTATATTTCCATCTTTTATTACAAACTCTAAAAAATGATCTGTTCAAATTTCTGATTTTTTTTGTAAGCAAATTTTAGTCCGTGCATTTTATTATAAGTTTTTGTTCTATTTTTATTTTTATTCGTGGTACTTGGATATTCAATTTAATGATGCTATATTAAACAAAATAGTTAACCGTCAAGAATAAAAATATATATAAGAAAAGGAAAATTTGAATTTTTGATAAGCGCCATCTTTTTTTCTGATATTAAAATTGTTTTATCAAACACTATTTGCCTTTGAATCGGAATGCAATTTTTTTGTATCAATGAAACTTTCTGTTTTTCATTTTCCTATAGATATTTGTTGTATTCTTTTTTATTTTGATATTCAACAATTTGTTTTTAATTTTTGACGCAACCAAAAACGTAAATAGGGGAGAGTGACCAACAGTGAGACACTTTTTTTTTCTAATGCCTGAAAAAAAAAAACTGTTTGATTCAAATCATATCCATTTTGATTCTATCATAAAAGTCCATCGCTCAGCTATTATAATTAAATTTTATAATCACAATTGAAATGCTGTTAT
>JAAMPD010001923.1:0-18855 GCA_025266255.1 Trissolcus basalis | reverse complement strand
ATTTGTGCATAGTTTATTGTCAAACTTTACAAAAAACTTTATTGAGGCTTAAAGAACAATTGTCTCGCTTTAACTTTGTCAGAATCGGAAATTCCCTCGATACTTTTTCAATTCGAAAGTCGGCGTGCGCGGACCTCGTATTTATTGTCGTCAACAATTAATAACAAATGAATGTTTTATTTTTAGACAGTGAAACTAGGTTCATCAGTTCCAGAATATTCAAAGCTATTAACCAAGAAAATTTTGAGTGAATCCGGTGTAAAATAACGGATATATTACAAGTAGATTGAAAAAATCCTATTAAAATTTACTCTGTAAAAAATTTAAGTTTTTCTTGTTTATTTCAAAATATATTATTGTTAGGAAAAAAATGTTGATACAAAAATAAGCGCATTTTTCTGCTCAACATTTGGGACTAATAAAAAATTTAAATTGAGCAATTTTAACTTTTCATCAATATCCCACGATCTGGAAAAACGCTCGGCAGCGTTTCGAGCGCAAGTCCGGTTCTTCGATCCATGTCTTCAATTATTTAGCCTGCAAATTTGCATAAATTTATTTTTCAAAAGTGGTATGAGGCGATTTGATAGACAGACATTAACAAAATATTACAAAATTAGTCATAAAATGCTAAAATTAATATAATTAATTATCATTTCAAAAACCCAATTTTGACTGTACCGCATATTCCACCTTAAAAGAGAGCGTGTCATGAAATATTGAAGGGTTAATTTAATTTTTGAAATGGCAAAAATTAACAACTTTAAGGTGGTTTTTGTACTTATTTTCGCAATTTTTATCATTTAAAACTTTTTTAAAAATACCACGTTCCTCATAGTTCAATTGTCCAAACTCAAAATAAAACAAATTTCATTTTTATATTGAAAACAAAATTCAATTTTGTCAACCAATTATGATCACATATAGATGGCGTGACAAAGCTATTAAGAAGGATCTTGCAATTTTCAAAAAACTACAGAATTTGACAATATTTTAGAAGATTCTAGTTGAAATCTTGATAAGTGTTCACGTGAAATTCAGGTGTAGGTTGCCGAATAAATAAAGGAGAAAAAAAGTTAGAAATATGCACTTTTAACAAGGCAAGTATAGGCCGAGTATGATTATGAAAAGCAAAAATGTTACAGAAATACTTTTGAGATTACAGAATCAGATAAAAAACTAATTTTAATATAAACAAAACCTAATCGAACCATTTTGACTGTTGAAAACAATAGGTTGTCGAACCAATGAAAAAATTATATTGATCCAAAGTTAAATTATTAGTGAAATTCTCGGTTCAATACTGTATCACAGAAATCATAAATTTCACAAAAATAATCAAATCTGTCAAAAATTACTTCAAATTGCTAACTAAACTACAATAATCGATTGCATTATATTTTTGAATAGTGATAACAAAAATTTAAGCCCATTTCAGTAAAGTGCCCCACATACCCCTAACAAATACGGCCTGCCTCGCACGATCCTGTTTAAAAAATTGGGTTAGCCCAAATTGCCGAATAGATATGAGTGTGACGGATATCAACAACGAGTTCCAAAAAGTTCAAAAGACGGATACAGAATTTAAATGAAATTTTTTTCAGTACATAGAAAAAAAAAAGATATTATTTAATTACTTAGGAATTGAAAACTTTCAGTTTTGTAAAGTTATAATAATGTAAATTTTAACCTTTTAACTATTCAATTTCTTGTTTTAATTCCATAAATACATTCAATTAAATGATAATAATATTAAAAACTATAAGCGTTACAAAATGCTGGAATTGCTCGTTTGTCTGTTTGCACTTCCCCGAAAGAAAGTCATACTTTAGTTTTTATTTTTGAAATATTAAATATCTCTTAACTTTTTGTTAAAATACAAACGTAATTTTGATGAAAAAAGTTTTTTCCAAGTTTTCAAAGTTTGACACATACGATATATATATTTGCCATTTTTCCATCGCACCAATACTAGCTATAGGCGATTCCTTTCGAAGATTGTAAAGTAATAACCTGAAGTTTAGCGATTAATAATGAGTAAATAAGCTTACGGTTCTGTCGACAACTTCAATTGGGGACATAAATGACTTACGTACCCAACTGATATTGTCGGCAGAACCGTAAAATATCGTTAGCATCACGGGCCTGAAGTACGCCCTAAGTACAAAATATACTATTACATCCCTAACTGAAGTTATCGACTGAACCATAATATACTGAATTCAGCTTATCATATTATAAGCTCGTTCAATTTTAATTTATAAACACTTTCTATTAAGGCTTCTTTCACTTAAATTTATCATGTTTTTATCAAGAAATAAGTCGATTTCGAATAATATCTTACTGTTTTTCGTGTATAATTTCAAAATTAGCAACCTAAATTAATAAACAGGATCTAATTGCATTAAAAAATGCATTAATTCGGAGGTTGTTTTTATAAAGAGGTTTATGACGTTTATGAATTCCTATGTAAAAATACGCACAATGTAAAATGAATAACGAACTGAATTTGCATTGCAAACAAAAAAATAACAAAGTGCATCAACTTACAAATGTGTATAGCATTAGGCAAATAAAGCCAATAAGAACAATCCATGGGATTTGTAGAAAATAGAATTAAGCTAAACGCATAGATTTAGAGACGGCGACATTTCGACGTTTCTACAAATTCTTACCAAAATTACCAATTTTTTTTATTTAGAACTAAAATACAAATTCGAAATTATCAAATTCATGTAACTGAATAGATTTCGTTAGCAAACTATAAAATAATAAATACAACTCAAGTTTAAGTACAAAACAAATCATTTGTTTAGTGTAAATAAAATTAGGATTGTCACCTTCGTCGAACCGTCTAATACACTCCACAAGATTCTGTACCATCACTACAAACACTTGCACAGAAATCTTCAAATTTTACACGGAGAAAAAAATCAAGGAAGAATAACTTGAAAACTAATAGTGATATGAAAATTTTAACATTTATAGTTATTAATTCTTTTATTTAGTGGTTTAAATTAAGTGGTTTAAATTAAGTAGTGGTTTAAGCTTAGAAGTAATTTTTGGATTTAAAACATAAAACTTGATTGTATTCTTTTTCTTTCAATGACAGGTAACTTATTACAAGTAAATAAATAGTTGACATAGAATTTTTTCGCTGTCAACGTTTGTGTTGTCAAAATCTTGAGTGTCCATAACTTGAGACTCAAATAATTATACTGTGGGTCTCAAGAAATTAAAACTACACGTCTAAGCAAACTTTTATATGATACTTTCCATGTTTTGGAAATTTTCTGTTTCAGTACATGGAAATTGGAAGTTTCCATGTCCAATGTTATATTTTCTAATTCATTATACTACTTTTATTACGAAAATCATGTCATGGAAATAAAACTGGTACATTAATAAGGTTATTCTGTTGTTTTTATAACACATCCGAATAAAAAAAATTAAAGTATGAAATGTCAAGATGTGTGTGTGTGTGTGTAAAAATCCCTTTTAGACACAATTTTAGAAACGGCTACTTTTTCGTATTTATAGTTGTCTGTTATCATGAAGCGACATGGTCAGTTTACGAGCGGCGATTGTATCACCACTGCTTTGGTTACTCGTTTTCTCTGCAGATCAGAAACAAATTATATATGACACATACGAATCTGTAATGAACCTTTTCTGCCCTTAATGCAAATATACTATTTTGCTAGCCTCCTTAAGGCTAGTATGATATGTTTTAATGTATTACAATTCAAGAATATTAATAAATGAAAATTTAACCCATAATCTTTTTTTATTAGGAGCACGAAAATCCTACACAAATGTTCTCTTATCAAATTTCTACCTTAAATTATATATAAAATGGATAACAATTTTATTTAGCCTATTTTTCTTCCTTTACATTAGAAGAAAAAATTTAGTGCGAAACAAAAATCAATCCAATTTTTAATATTTAAGGTGATTGTTCAGCAAACTTCAATATTTTGAATATTTGAATACAGAAATTTACCCAGTAAAAGAGTAACTGTCATTCAATTACTGGGTCAATTTTAATTTAAAAATATTCACAACCTCAAGTTTCTACAGAACAAATGATCAATTTAATTTTTATATATTGGTAAGATTGGTAAGATTAGTGAGATTTGAAAAGTAAGAATAAAAGTCTACATTATTTTCTACGTATTGTTAGTTTATACAATGAAAATCTGATTTGTTTAGTACCCTAGAATAATTAGTTTTCAAGTTTATATTTACAGAAAAAAAAATTTACTTTTTCATATATTCGACAGGTATAGATTTGTTGAAATTATCATTATTATTATTTTTTTATAAATTTAAATTTCCATTTATTTCTATTATACTATAAATAAATATGTGATCATTTTCTTAACTTGTCAATTAAATGAATTTGACTAGTTACGTATTTACTTTGTTTTCATTCAGGAATTTATAAACGTCATTTTTTCGTGAAAACTACATGAAAATCATCTTCATAGTCGTTTTTGCTATCGTTTAGCATTCAGTCATCTTTAAAAAGAAACTTATTCGAATCCATCTGAACTCTAATGGCGTTTTCTGAACTCAGAACTCATTTTGATGTCCTTCACACTCCTATGAACTTCTATAAACCCTCAATACTATTTTATATGATCAGCTCTTTATGGTCTAAATTATTTCCAAACTATTACTCGAAAAATTCTTTTTTGATCTAGTTGTATATGTTACTTAATATCTGAGACACAATTGAAATAATTAATGATTGAATGATAAATAACTTAATTTATACAACCAATTCATCAATGTATGCATTTAAATAGATAAAAACTGCCATAGTAAATAATTACCGCTTTTCTCGTGGATTTGCACGAGCGACTTGAAAGATTGTTGTGCACGTGCTAGGCTATATTGTCCTTGGCCGCTGCACACTTTGCCACTGCCACCGCTACCTTGGAACTGTATACGGGCTTTGCCTTTAACTAAAGTTGCAGATATCTGCATGATTACTGCTTCCACAGTGTACGCAGAACTCCATCCCTGTTTCGTCAGTAGTTCCATGCAAATAGCGCCACCTAGTAATACATATCCACCGGATATTATAGGATGAACCACTCTTACAAAAGGCGGTTCAAAAGGATACGCTTCCTGAAATTATACAGACAATAAATAATCATCAACAAATCAATACATTTTTGCATATTACAATTGCATAATTCGATTATTACCTTGAAAATCATATTAAGAAGAATACAGTCTTTCCCTTCTTTTTCTTTTAAAAGTACGAGGTCGTTGTGAAGCGGAGAATCAGGATCCACACACATTAGCCTGATATTCCATTCATACAGACTATCGTTTACCAATTCTATGCTATACATCCCTGCAAAAATTCACTTGATTTTTATATACACATATATGTATTACTTAATTGTTCTTGTGTAAGTTCTTTTTGATCATACCTTTCTTAAAACTGTCACTTCTGTAGATGTCTCGTAGTTCTTTCATTAATCTGTCAGTAGCTTGAACACTTCCAGATACAGAACCTTTCAAATAATCCTGCCTCTGATTTTGTCTCAACCTTTCGAGAGTTGCAATGTGTTCTAAAGCCATTTCTTCTCCCTGCAAAACGAATCATTCATGTAACTTCATTTCAATGGCAAATTTCTTTCATTTCAATTGATAAATTTAAACAAATGTTTTTTGTTTTTCATAGTGAAACACTCAAATATGAAACTAACAGCAATCTAAATGTTTTTGATGCAATCAAACCTATGTTAAATAATTGATAGCGAATAAAATTGAACATTAGCCATTAATTTGTTTTTTTGATAAAAATTCAATTATGAACCACCTTGTGCTATGACTTTTGTTTTTAACTAAATTGTTAAATCGATACTCTGTCAATATATGAAAATACTATATCAATAAATGAAAAGTGAAATCAAATTGTTTGAAAAATATTTATTATAATAGAATTTTGAGTTATGAAAATGTGAAATGATCACCTTGCTCTTTGCATTCGTTTCACTTTCATCCATATCTAAATGAAGGTCTTCTTCAGCTTCGCTTTCCTCCTCATCCTCAAGGTCTTCGGTGTCTTCGGATTCCATTCTCTGGGGAACAGATGCTGCAGCTGCATTTCCCAAACGAAGTGGATCCAATGCTGTTCTCAACCTCTCAACATCCGGAGGTTCAGGTAGCGAATGTAAGCGACACAATTCTTTGAGTAATATGCCTACTTGGTTGATAACATGGTTATCTCGTCCCGTGGTGTTGCTCAGGATTTGTACAGCATTAGTAACGCTGGTTTCTTCCGATTCAGCGAACCAAACCGGTGGTGTGGAAGGGTAAGTTTCCTAGATAAACAAATCAAGATTAATATTTCAAAATTCTATGAAACTTAATAATAATAATAATAATAATAATAATAATAATAATAATAATAAAGATTATTGTTGTTGTTTTCGTTGCACAACCATGACGATTTGAAACAAAAAAGGAAATAAATAGCAATAAAATATTGTTGTTTTGAGGTGGTGAAAGCAATGTATAATTCATAAATTCGAATGAAATAAGACTCATTGTCTGTCAAACAACAACACGCCCACAGTTCAGCAATCAATTAACTGCCAAACAAGTTTGAAATAGTCTTCATTGTTTGTGAATAAGAGTTTTCCATAATCATTGTAATCGTCCATCAAATAACTAACCTCAATATTGCAATTTGGCTGCGACTATGTAGCAATGACATTCAAAGTCAATAACTTGTAAACAATGTTATCAGTACCTATGAGAAGAAGGAATTTGACAGTGAGGGACATAAACAAAGCATCGACTCGGACAGGAACAGATGAAAGAAAACTAGATAATGACGACAAAGGGGCGAGAGTCGCGGCTTGCAGGCGTGACTCATGGACAGGCAGGCGCGCCGAAATTGTGCATCCGTTTGCTCTGTAGAACACAAGCTGCTGGCAAAGCAGCGCAGCTAACCTAAAAGTCGGGTTCTTGCGGCGTCGTCATGAAATTTGCCAAACAAGTGACACTGTCGAATGTTATTGTTTCTTTGTCTGTGGCGTTTCCTTTGATTGCCCCCTCCCCTAGCCACCATAGTCTCAGGAATGAATCAAAAATGCAACCCCTGATTTGGTGAGTGGACTTGCGAGGTCAACCATTCAAAATGAAAAATTCGAATTCTGATTTTTTGAGACTTACTGTAATGTTTGCGTGGATCTCATATTTTTTGCCATTTTTACCGACGAACCTACAGCTGAGCTCGTCGACACTCGCGGACATTATCTGAAACCTCTCATGGCTCTTCGGGAAGACGCTTTCGAGGGTTTTTATTTCCTGCTTGAGCGTGTTCAGGCACGCCATTTGGTGCGCGCACGAAACCCCGGTACGTGAACACGCTGAACTTGAATGTCGACAACGGCTCGACCAACAGCCGTAGCGTGGAAAAAAACGCGACGCTTTCGGGAGATAACTGCTGATCAACTTGCTGCTCGAGAAAATGGCGAACCAACGACTCAACCCACTCAGATACACACTCTCGACCAACTTCGTCGCCGCTCGGATATCCTCGGATTTACGTGAGGGGGCGTGGGAAACATTTCAGCGCTCGAGAGAGAGATCACGTTTTTTTACTTTTTACTTTTCTTTCTATCTTTTATTCACCAACTGAGCTGTCATCTTCATTTTCAAAACTCATTTTCTTTCAACGTAAAGGTTAAGGCTTGCTTTGAAACAGACATCTCAGATCAGAAAAGTCATTTTCAAAATAAAACAATCAACTATTCCATTATAGTACTATCTACACAAATGTGCATTTTCAAATTTTTAAACATACCGCTCATTTCACTTCACATATTTTATACATATATATACACAAACACAAAACTGTCGAAGCGCCACCTATAATCACTGTTTAAACTGGTTTAAACGTCTTTGGTTGAGGCCAGTCTCTCTGCGAATATAAACACGTGATAGTTCTCGAATAACCTCAAAAAAGACACTCGTCTTGATTGTTTACGGTGCTTTTTACAGTCAAAAATGAGCAAGTTTAAAGGAGGTAATAAAGATATAAACACTTTGAAAAATGTCAATTTCATCATTTTGTTTACTATTTTAAATTTACATTTTGAAAGTTTTTAATAAGAAAAAAGTATTGTTCAAGTTTGATTCCAATTTTTTGTATACGGTATTTAGTTATTGATCCTGATGACAGAAATATAACATTTTTTTGATCATATATAAAACTTTTTGGTTGCAGATCGAAAAACATTATCAAAAGCATACAGACTAAAGAAAAAAATTGGAAAGATAAAAAAGCCAGAAGTTAAATCTCCACATCCATCAACCAGAATTGTTGTCCGAAATATTTCTTTTAAGGTATGAAAATTAAAACTCAACATGTTGCAATGTTAGATATGTAGGATAATTTTCTCGTATTCTTATTTCACAGGCCACGGAAAAGGACATTAGAAATCTATTTTCTGATTTTGGAGAAATAACTGAAATCAATTTATTAAGAAGACCAGATGGATCTTTAGTTGGCTGTGGGTTCGTTCAGTTCAAAACAGAAGAAGATGCTTCCAAAGCAATATTTCAAACTAACAAAAAAGAATTATTAGGAAGACCGATTCAGTGTTCATGGGCAGTTCCGAAGTCAAGATATTGTGAGCAAGTACAGTCAGAAAAAAATCACTATGAAGAAAAAAACAAGCAAACGGAAAAGTCAAATAATTTAGACAAAGTCGAAGATCACAATAATGATGAAATCAAAGAAACAGAAGAACAAGAATCAAGTATACAGAACGATGAAGAAGTTCAAGAAGTACAGCGAATCATAAAAGAAAAAAAGAAATCGAAAAAAGAGAAGAAAAAGTTAACTTCTGAGGAACGTAAAGCTCAGAAAATCTTGAAACGTAAAAAACGCGCTAGAATTGTTGTTAGAAATTTGTCATTCAAGGTAGGTAGTAATAATAAATGAATGAACGTTTTTACTATATTTATTATATGAAAAACGAACAATCATAACAATCATGTTTCATTTTAGGCTACAAAAGAAAATATCAAAGAATTTTTCTCTCCATATGGGAACATCGAAGACATTCAAATACCAACAAAATCAGATGGCAAAAAAGTTGGTTGCTGTTTTGTGCAATTTGAAAAAGTGAACAGCGCTGCCAAAGCTATTCATTATGCGAACCTTAAAGAATTCTTAGATCGAACTATAGTAGTAGATTGGGCTTTGTCTAAAAAGACTTTTGAAGAGAAAATAAAAACTGAAATTCCAGAAATTGAAATTAAAGAAGAAGAAGAAGAACAAACGAATCAAACTAGTAATCAGGTTGAGATCAAGCAGGAAGTCAATAGTGAGGAAGAAAACTCTTGTTCTGAAGAAGATGACGAATTAGTAGAGACAGAATCATGTAGTGAAGATTCAGAAGATGAAAGTGATGAAGATGACGAAAATGATGAGGACACAGAAGATATAATAAAAAAGGAAGCCGATGAATCAAAACCAAAGAGATTTTCGAATGACATTGACGAAGAGAAGACTGTATTTTTGAAAAATGTTCCATTTAGAGCAACTAATGCAGATCTAAAACAATGCATGGAACAATTTGGTCCAGTATTCTATGCATTAATTTGTATGGATAAATTGACTGAGCATTCCAAAGGAACAGCATTCGTCAAGTTTCGAGTATTTCTTCATTTTAATATTTCATAAATGTTATAAAACTGTTATTCACATACAATGTTTAATTTAATTGTTATATATTTTATAGAATGTGGAAGATGCCCAAAAATGCTTAGAAGCAGGAACAGAATTACAACTACTTGGACAAATATTAGACCCACATCCAGCTTTATCTCGAAAACAAATTACTGAGAAAGCTAAAGACAAAAATGATAGCAAGAAATCAAAAGATTCAAGAAACTTGTATCTCATCAGAGAAGGAGGTGAAATAAAAACATGGATATAATATTAGTAATAACATTTGATTGAGCAACACAACTTATTCAATTGTTTTTTTTATAGTGGTTTTGGCTGGTAGTCCTGCAGCACAAAATGTTTCAGCTGCTGACATGGCAAAGAGACTGAAAATTGAACAATGGAAAACTCAAATTCTGAAAAATTTGAATATGTTTGTATCAAGAGTCAGAATAGTAGTTCACAATCTACCACCAACATTGACTGATCCTGAATTAAAGGCTATCGTCCAGAAATATGCTCCCAAAGGAGCAATAATCACAGAGGTAGAAATAATTTCTTAATTCATACAAAATTAAACGTATTTAAAAAAACGAGTGTTTTATAAATATAAATTTCCTGAATATATAATTTTAGACTCGCATAATGAAGAACGATAGAGGTGTCGGATCATCGAAAGAGTATGGATTTGTAGCATTTACAAAACACGAAGATGCTTTACACACTTTGAGGATGATAAACAATAATCCCAACATCTTTTCAGCCCACAGGGTAATTTTCAATTTGAATAATGATATTTTAAAATATAATATAAATATTTTTTATTAAAACAATTCTTTTTCAGAGACCAATTGTATCGTTCTCAATTGAAAATCGACAAATGGTGAATGCAAAAATTAATCGACTAGAAAAAAGCAAAAAGAATAATCCTAAATGTCCTGGCTATGTTCCCCCAAAAGAAACTAAGAATGAAGAACCAAAAGCACCTGTAATGAATAATAAAAGGAAAAATATATCCAAAGGCAAAAAAAGGGAAGGACCGCCATCAAAAAGAAAAGCGGCTTTCAAAAAGCAATGAATTTATTGATTGTAAAAAATCGTTAATGTAAATAAATTGTTTTTATCATAAAAAAACGTGCATTTGTGTTGTTAATAACAAAAATATTTCAAATAAATGTTGTTTCTCATGTCGAAAGTAAAAAATAAATTCTTTCGAATCTCGCGCGGACATAACCATGTTCTTCCACTAGGGAGCGCTAAAATCGATGTATAGGAAAGAAAACTCTAACCTCAAAAAGTTTCAGACAATATAGCTTGTTTCCAAAAAGTAAACACGTGTTTTTTAATCATGAAAAAATCAAAAAGAAAAACTGAAACACCAATCGAAGAAGCGGAGAAAGAAGCTCCGAAAGTGACAGCCGTAGTTGACGATGCATGGTCCTTAGAAATTCCTAAATTCACTCCAAATGACAATAAACATCGTCTACTAGAGGAATCTTCGTTCGCGACCCTTTTCCCTAAATATCGGGAACAATACTTGAAAAAATGTTGGCCACTCGTCAAGGTAAATATTATAAAACAACAAAAATATTATTTATTTTAAATAAAAAATAGGATCAAGTTAAGAAACTTGACAATGAAGATTAAATTGTTAATAACAAATATAGCATAAAAATGTTTTATCATTCTTAGGAAGCTTTAAATAAACATGCAATCAAAGCAGAGTTGGATCTCATTGAAGGGAGCATGACAGTGAAAACAACTCGTAAAACATGGGATCCTTACATCATTGTCAAAGCGCGTGACATGATCAAGTTATTGTCAAGATCTGTCCCGATTGAACAAGCAAAGAGAGTTCTAGAAGACAACGTTTCTGCAGATATAATAAAAATTTCATCTTTTGTGCGAAACAAAGAACGATTTTGTAAAAGAAGGCAGAGGCTGATTGGGCCAAATGGTTGCACACTCAAGTCAATTGAACTTTTAACGCAATGCTACGTGCTTGTTCAGGGTCGTACCGTAGCAGCAGTGGGACCTTACAAAGGTTTACAACAAGTAAGATATAAATTTTGTTATACAAATTTGAACAACATTTCAATAACACACGCATTAATGAAAATTTTAATTTATATCGCACTTTAGGTTCGCAGAATTGTTGAAGATACGTTCAAAAATATTCATCCGATCTACAACATCAAAGCACTAATGATCAAGAGAGAACTTGCAAAAGATCCAACTTTGAAAAATGAAAATTGGGAACGCTTCTTGCCGAACTTCAAGAGTAAGAATATTAGCAAACGCAAACAACCGAAGAACAAGAAAGAAAAGAAGCCTTATACACCATTCCCGCCGGCTCAAGAGGAGAGAAAGATCGACAAGATGATTGCTTCTGGAGAATACTTCTTGAGCAACGACCAAAAGAAACAAAAGAAAAAGAAAGAGACTGAAGCAAGACATGAAGAGGCGACGAAGAAGAGAGAAGAACGCCGTGCGCAAGCATTTATTCCACCTGAGGAGAATGAACAGGCGAATGGCAATAAAAAATCAGTGGATATTGATATAGAGGAATTGAAACAAAAAGTGGCTAAGGGAATGAAGAGAAAACGAGATTAAGAAAATTTAAATCAAAGTCAGACGGATTGGTTTTAATTACATGGTGTAAATAGTGTAAATAATACGTGAAAATTGAATTTGCATTTTGTACCAGTACATAAACTTTGTATGTAACTTTCATGTATAAAGGAATTTTTTTATAACAAAAACTCATCCTGTATGAACTTATCCTCTCGCCATTCAAAGTGAAATAAAACAATATGTTTTCGAATGAATCAAGTGTCTCGAATCAATAAAAAGTAAAAACTTGATAATTATTAAGTTTGAACAAGAGAAAGCGATATGTGAAAAACATTATATTAAGTTTTTATGCACTGATGTGTTGAAAATTCCTGGTTCTTCATACGTGGGATAAATTGTTTGTCAAATTATTTATTTGAAAATGCATATTCATCACAAGCATTTTCAAGCAGCGTATGCGGAGAAAGTTACTACAATAAATTTATCTTTACATTTTAACAAGCCTTCGTTGATAGACCCTCATCGCATTTCTCATAAATGAAGTACTTTTTTTGTATTTTATTGAAAGACGAACTGCTAATTTGATTTTTTGAAGCGTCTTATTATTATTTGTCAGAATTTCCAAAGATTCTAAACTTATTTTTTAAATCTTAAAACCGATTTCTAATTGGTACAGGTTCAAAAATGTTACTTGCACAGTCTTATCTAAAGCACTTCTCTTATCTTTGGAAATCAAGTTTTTGAGTTGGAAAAAATGTGAACCCAATCTATCTAACTATGTAAACTTTCGGCTTTTATCGACAGGTACTCATTCTATTTGTGTAGAAACCGAGCCCACCTACACCAGGTGCCTCTGCGATCTGTCTCATCATTCATCATGATGAATAGAATTGTCAACGGGAAAGCATCTACCAGAGCGAATAAATATTTTCGTACGAGTACACTTGTCCGTGGAAAGTCAAAAGGTGCCTTATCTTTGACCTTCAACCCTGGAGAAGAAACATTAGAACCAAAAAATTGCAGTTTGGCAGCGGCCTCTCTGTCGAGATCTCAATGCGTGTAGAGAACGTATACACCACACACACATACACGAGTGTTGTACGCGTATCCGATCCGGTGGATCCCCACCATCGCTCGGATGCTATTGGATGGTATGGAACGCACTATAGCGTCTCCGTCTCGTGCCTTCCTGTTCCTTCCTCGGCTCAGACTGGAGGCCACCATTCGAATTCGACGAGTCTCAGTCATTGTCGTGGCTCCGCGGAGAACATAATCCCATGTCTCGCTAAATATTTTCATATCAATTTCTGGTACCGCCTGGACCGCCGGATTTTTTCACTTACAAGATTTTCAAACACTCGGATGACGATGAAAACTATCTTGCTCATTCAAGGAAATGTGACGTGACAATTGCGAATACGGTGCACGCAGCGTGACGTATAAGGAGATTTTTTTTTAAACCTACGAGTTTGCATTTTCGGCCACGAGATCTCGTTCCTTCAAACCAAACATCTTTCTTTTCAAACCCATTGAAGCTAAACGATGACGACGATGGACCTACCGACAACCACTTACCGAGCGTGCCTAGGGATCCTTCTGGTACTCTCGCTCACCAAGGTAAACATTTCACAGATTCCACGATGAATTTTGGCGTTCGTCAAAAGAGCCTTTAACACACTCATTTAATTTATCTAATAACCAACTCTTGTGCAAACAAAACATTTTTTTATTTGTCAATTGAAATTATCCATATATTTAATATTAAACCATGACGAAAGTAACAAATAAATGTATGAATAATAAATGTATAAATTATGAAAACTCCTGGAGACCATCATTTTTTAAAATTTCTTAACTTATTGAATGCTTTCAAATGAATGACAAAATTTATTGTAAAAAATAAATTAGCTGATAATTATGCAAATAGTTTTGCAAGTTTAGAATAAATATCATCGGAACGCCTTATATATATGTTTTTCTTTTTTTTTCGTATTGCGTATCTCAACTTTAGTGATCCACTTTATTACATATACCTATTCAACCTATCAGAAATCGTAGTTGATTGATTCATCAGCCCGGTTCATTCAAACTTTCCTTCAATGCTCACATTTTTCTTCGAATATTTTTCTGGATATTCGAAAAACCCTTATTTAAAAATTAAAATTCCACTATGTCCCTGTAGAACAACCTGCAACAAATCATGATTATCTTTTCATGGACAAACAATCGATCTAGCTTGAAAATGAATGACCCTGAAATTAATTTTAAACTGATGTGAATTGTTTTGAAGAGCATGACAATTTTTTTAATTCGATGCCAAAATAATAATAATAATAATAATAATAATAAATAAACGCTGCCAATTTGTGATTAATATAAACAGCAGATGTTGATTTTATACAATAGTAAACAAATTCAACAACGTAGGTTAAAAAATAAAAAAATGTACAAATTTATTGTAATTTGATTGTAATTCTTTTAGTTTGTTGAATTAAGGAAAAAGTAAAGTTCGGATTGAATCTAAAATATGTAAAAAAAAAATTTCAAATTTTCACTTCCGTTCTTTTTGATTTTTTGAATAGGTTAATAAATGTCATGACCCGTAAGTTATTTAGGAACCGAAGAAGAAATTTTCGACAAGCTAATTTTGTTCTACCTCGCCTAATGCAACAAATGGACCATTTATCGGATTGATTCCATATAACGGAATCTCAATTACGTCTTGCTCCAAAGTCCACTATTTTCATCTTCGCTATTATTCTCAACCTGCAATCTTTATAAATCATTCGTGCAAGAGAAAAATTCGCAAAGAGATTTAAAAAGTTTTAATGGCCTGACGATGGTTTTCTTTTATTGTATCACGTTAAACTATCCGTCAGTCATCATATAAACCATCAATCATATTTTTAAGGGATCAATTTAAATTTCATTTTTTGTCTCGCACGCTCTCTCTCTGTCTGTCTCTTTGATCGAGATAAATTAATATGATCGCCAAAATAGTATATTTCACATTGATAAACGGTTGTCCTTTATTGTCTCGACGTGCAGTCGAAATGTGATGTTGGTGCATCTAAAAAACACCGCATGAACGGACGTATCAAACAAAAAAGTATCTTTGATGATGAATTTATCGGGCGTGCGTTTATAATCCTAATTGTAAATCTAAATTGTCCTATAACGTGTGCCACATAAATGGGGCTTGTAATAATCAATTATAAATTTTGCACCGGGTATATGCACGAGCTTTTCCTGTATACTCGCAAAAGTAAATCTGATGTATCAACATGGAAAAATGAACAAAAAAATCTGCATTCTCTTTCTGTGAGCTCGATCTGTATTTCGATCGCTGTTTAATTTGTTATTGAGAAAGTATGTATTCATTTCTATGAATCAGAAACAATGATCATTTCTTACTTAAGTGAAAAAAAGAAGATACAAAAATGACTGATTGTATAAAAATAAAACAAGTTTTGTAATTGCGTGACAAGTAATAGCGGTTTTATTGACAATTGTTTCTATATTTATCATAATTGTAGCTCGTTTATATGTAGCAAGTCATTGCAGAAACGCTCTTTGCCATGGCCCTAAATGATTAAACAAATAAGTAAATAAATAATTCTTTTGGAAATAAAAATAAGTTTGACTATATTACATGAAAAACCCGAATGTGAAAGAAAAATAACCTAAATAATAACATATGTAATAAAATGTTTTTCAGTCGTGTTTCCAAACAAATAATACTCAACCTAGTTTTACGCCAGATTTGTATCTGTACTTTTTGTGTGCAGTCGACTAAACTCTGAACGAAGAAAAAGTGTTTATTCGTTCTTAATTACTTTCATAGTTTTTGCCTGCACAATAGACATACGAATCCGAATAATTCTCTCGAATAGTTTAATTAATTTACAAGAATCATTACTTTTACTGGAACTAACATCCAAGTAAGCCGTGCAAGCAATGCGCAAGCGTGCATTTTATTTATGCTGATAATTTCTCTTTGTTTAATGCCAGTGAAAAATGAATGTGAAGATTCGGTATATTAGTTTCTTCAATGTCTCTATGCTTTAGAGAAAAAGATGCAATGAACACATAAGTCCTATTTAAGGGGAGGTGGGACCCAAAAATCAAGGAAAATTGAAAAAATCTAGATTTTTTTTTGCAGTTTTAGATACATTAAACCCTCTACTATATAGTGGTGAAAATCAAATTTGGACGTGAATATTATAAATGATGGTTTTTCAACAATTTGTTAAGTAGTGTACAGCGTCTTTAAATGTAGTGCATAAACTTTAAATGCGATTATCTTAGAACTTTATTTTCGCTGTTTTTTAACACATAAGTTTTTTTTTCAGCCAATTTCCATTCGATTTATCGGAAAATTTTTATACTTCTTGCTAAAAGTATAATAAAACTTTTTGTAAGACAGATTTTTGATTAATTAGTTTAAAAAAAAGTTATGTTAGTTTAAACATAAAAAATCAGCAAAGTAGCTGATAATAAAGGGAGGTGAAATTTATTTCTAGGGAGGTTTTTATATTGTATATTGTGGATAATTGTGGATTTTAGTCATTTGGGTCCCACCTCCCTTTAGTGAATCAAATCGAATTAATTTTTTTATAGATGTGTTCATATAATATTTAGATGTATGATTTGCAATAAATCACCAATTTGAATGTTAATGGTTTGTCAAAACACGCCCAGTTTGAATAATTTTGATGACTTCATCTATACTTACATTGACTTTTCATTAAGAATTAGTGACGCTATTATTCAGACAATTAGAAACGAGAAAACAAGAAATTTTGGGCCGTAACAAGTTAGACGCTTGTTTTACACATTAATTTGTATCATTCCGCCAAGACAATTACATAAATCGAATATTATAAACTTTCTCTTGCGTCTTTTAAAGAAATACACCTTTTTGGAAAGTGAATTGAGATTTAATCTAATTGGTTATATAACTTTTCAACATTTAATAAATGAATACACTTTTTATTTATTGGAAAAGTGTGTTTCTATTTTTATTTTGATAAATTACTCTAACAGTATGAAAAAAAAATGAAAGCGCAACTTTGATGAAATTATATTTTTAATTGTACCTAATATCATTACAAAACAAAACTGATGGCTATTGGAGAAACATTAATTTGAATCCATTAATTCCAAAATCTATTGAATCAAAATGGTTATTCAAAAATATTTTCAGTAATATCGTGCATACACGTATGCATTCTAAAATACGATCTCTCACGTAAACCATCTTCTATATATATATTTTTTTACTTTTCATCACTCTAACAAGAAATTATGGCTACAAATATATCCAGGCTCTTGAAAGTTTTGCTGAGTATCGACGAGTGCGGAATACTTAATACCTCATCTGCATCTCGTGATCGGATCGCGTTTTAAACATCGGCCCTGTTGACGCTGAACACTCCATCGCATAAACTTGTCTTGAGTAACGAGTATTTTTGAAATCTTTTCTTTTTTCGCCCAAGTATTCAAATATTCGGTGCGTTTGCGTGTTTCATTTCAAATAGCCCGAATTTTTATCAACATCTAGCTCAATTAAGATACAACTCTTATACATATTTTGCGGTTTGTTGAAAAATTTTGAAATGTATCAAAATATATTATTACAAATATTTTTATTTCATTTATGTTCTCATATACAGATATTATATATATTATATCTGTGGCTAAAAGAAAAAACCAGTTAAGTATATAGGGTTTACTTATACACTTAACTGGTTTTTCCTTTTAGCCACAGATATATCCTTATACTAACATATAAAAATGAAAATATGTTTGTTTGTAAAAACGAAATATTTTAACTTGAATTAAAAACTTTAACTTTAACTTTATTTCACATTTTTGAATATGTTATGTTATTTATCAAATATAACAGTATCAATTCTGAAATTTATATTTAATTTCATGATGTCAGTGCAAAAAAATTCACAATAAGAGGAAAAAAATCATCGAAAAATGAAGTTGAGAAATCGTTTTTGTAAAAAAATTTTGTTTTGGGAAACATCGTTGTAATCTAATTTTCGAATAGCCTATTTTAATTCTGATATTCCGACGAATAACTACATATAATTTTATTCGAAATATATTGCTTTGTTTAATCGTGATGCACCCACAACCAAACATATATTCATTTTTATATATTAGTAAGGATGTGAGTATAATTTCACTGTTTATATAGTCTTCTTTAAAATTTCCCGCGTAGGGAAAATAACTACTTGCAGTTACGCGTATTTACGTTAGTAAATATTTTTATTATTTCAAAATCAGAAAGAATTTTAATCATTTTTTTAGGGAAATTTCAATTTCCCTATTGCTTTAGCTATGGGCGGAGGATCCTCCCCCCCCCCCCCCCTATTAATAGATCCAGAATTAAGTTATAGGAATATCTATATATATATTATAATATTATAATATATATAATATATATATTATATATTATATTATATATTATAAACAATTCTATAATATATAATAATATAATATATAATATAATATATAATATATATATATATATTATATATAATATATTATAATATATATAT
>JAAMPD010001922.1:0-18855 GCA_025266255.1 Trissolcus basalis | reverse complement strand
CTGTAAATATTAGACCATTCAACGTTTCAGCTTTATTTCGTTTACAATTTTTCAATTTTATACAATAAAAAATTATTTGTAAATATTTTTATGGATATCGAACATTATGGAAAACAAACATTATCTTGAAGTCATTTATGGTTTTTTTTCAATGATGAAATTAGTTTATAAGTTTTGTAATTATGTGTTCTTAAATTATGTACTGTGATAGGTTATGTAGAATAAAGTTTATGTATTTTGACATGGACCCTTTAATTTGCAACGAAATCATCTGCCGGCAAGTTAGAATCTGCCGCACCAACTGTCGGTAAGAACAAAAAAAGTTCGTTCGAAAGTAGTTACCTTATCTGCCGCGGCGCTGTCTTAGGCGCTGCAATCGATGCGCAGTTGCCAACTATTATTTATTTACAACACGATTTGACGAGCCCGGCAATAGTTAATGCATTAAACGTGCAAAAATGTCCTGGACAAATATTTAAAGCCGAACCGTCGACCCCGCGCGACAATTGATTAGCCCGTTGTCAAAATCGAAGTTTAGTGCGTTGTGGAATGCGCGACGAGCAGCTACTGTGTTACGCGGCTCTGCGTGATGCCGCGTGGAAAAAGATCGGAAAAGTCGCGAACCGCGGCCCGGATTGCGGCGTCCGCGTGCGTTTACGCCCCAGCAACAAGCGACGCACGCGTTTCCGCGCCCAACCGGGCTTTTCGCAGAGATAAATCGCGATTTCGCATTTTTATGCTGGCGCGCGTCAACGTGGCAACGCAGCAAACCTTTTCTTGCTTGCTACTCAGTCACTTCCTAGTCAAGGTATTTTCCCGATCGCGATCCAAGATCTGGCCGAGCTTTTGTTCGCGTGGCGCCAATTTTCGCGAGACCAAAGCCGAGTCGGGCCCCCGGCTGCGAGGCCAGTGACAACTTGAGCGCG
This sequence comes from Trissolcus basalis, assembly GCA_025266255.1. Classification (NCBI taxonomy): domain Eukaryota; kingdom Metazoa; phylum Arthropoda; class Insecta; order Hymenoptera; family Scelionidae; genus Trissolcus; species Trissolcus basalis. The sequence continues at coordinate 17,929 of JAAMPD010001922.1, read as the reverse complement.
AGATCGCGCTACCCAGCGATTTACCACGAGTTGCAACGCTAAGCGTCGTCGCTGACAAGGATGTCCCGAGTCAAGAACCAGTCGACGCGACCCACCTGAGCTCATTTTTGCAACCGCTCATTTTTTGACATCCCGACCAATCTGGCGTTATCACCAGTGTTTTTATATCAGGAAAAACCCAGTGTCAAGGTAATAAGAGAAGGATTTTTTTTATTTCCGAACCAACTTCGAGTTCATTTTTACAACTGTTTGTTATTGTTTTTCTTGTTGTTTTGTCAGTCAGACGTTCGAGGGAACTTGTTTGTTGTTGTTGACAGTAGTTTTGTTGTTTTATTAGGTCGGTGGTGCCAGGGGTCTTGCTCTGTGACAAACGCCTAACTTCATGAAATGATGAAGCATGGAGCGGCGCTTCGAACTGCTTCGAACATTCGAAATTTAAACGGTTTGACACTTCTGTCAAATCGAAAAGAAACGGACCCGGTAGAAAATCATCAGATGAACAAAATGAATAAAACTTTTTTAATATTAAGAAACAACAACCAGCTGAACAAAATAAATAAAACGTTTTGATATCAAAAAAAGTTTTATTCATTTTTTGGTTTGACTATCGTTTTTAATATCAAAAAAAATATATATATAACACTTTTTTTGATATCAAAGATGTATATATCAAAAATTCACAAACAAATAAAAACAAAAAAACCAAACGAACAAAATTGAATAGATCCAACTTAAAAATCCAGCCCATTTTGTTCATTTGATTGTTTTGATTGTTCGTTTCATTATTTTGTTTTTGTTCGTTTAAAATACATTCAGGCTATTTCCTTATGTGGTTATTTTTATATTAAACATTTTTATATTAACAATATATTGAAGAAACATAGACAATTTATGGCCAATACATGTACAATGTATTGATTGGTTTGGAAAATTGCAAATATATTGTCAAATATATGTCCATATATGAAAAATATTCATATACATATATGGTCAACATATTATTGAATATCTTGTCAATATAGGACTCGATGAAAAATAATATATTATAATCATATAATAATATTTGATAATCAAATCAAATCATTTTGTATTATATATTTTTATATATTTTGCATTAATTTATATGAAATTTCACATTAATTATTGAATTAAAACTGCGAAATTTCGGTTGCATTTTTCATACTATTTTAGCCTAGGATTTTTCAACCTAAAGCAATAAGATTTTTGTACCAGGGCAGTTCGAAGCAAGGGGCGGCCCTTGCATCATCACTTCATGAAGTTAGGCGTTTGTCACAGTGCAGGACCCCTGACTTGTACTTGAAATTCGAGGATAATAAGTTGGTTTGCGTAATTCGGTAGCAGCATGCGAGTCGTATTTTGTGGTATCAAACAGCTTGGGCTTTGACAAAAGCGATTATTCAAGATTTAAACTGACCAACGGTTATTTATTATTCATTCGTCGGAGAGATTGATTTGGGTCTCGGAATTGAAATATAAACACGTTGAGTCTCGCAAGTGCAAGATAAATCTGAAGATTCGTGCCGAGCAGTCAGACATTTTTGAACGTAACGCTGAGAAACATACGTTGGGTTCAAGTGGTTGCACCACAGGCAAAATCTTGTCCGACTGAACTTGTGCAAAATTTTGTTTCTTCGTTATTACAAAATGACGAATAATCTTTTCTGTTTTTTTTAAATTCTGAACCAATTAAGTTCAGACAGAAAACCTGTTTCATTCACAACACCAATGAATACATAAATAATAATTGTTCATCAATAATTGAGATGTAATTTTTCAGTTCATTGTTAAAAAAAAAGTGAACAATACACCCACAACAAATGATCCTCAATTACACTTTACAATAATTAAACCTCGTATTTTTGATTATTCAGTAACAATACAATTTTATAATGAAACAAATTGATTTGATTAATTCCTAAATGTAAATTCATACAAAAATGATTTATCGCATTCATATAAATAATACCAACCTATCGAACGACTGTAATTATTAATAAAATATTGCATTTGATATGTTTACTGATTGAATGCCCTGTTTTCAGTTTGGTCACCTGGTTCTGTTCGCGCCGGTCGAGCACCTGGTTGAATTCATGCCTGCAGGGTGTCGTATCCGAAAGATGATACCCGAACTGAGGATAACCTAATGCGAGAAACTGACCAGAACTGAATCATCGAATTGTGTCCATCGTCGCATAACCATAAAGCATGGAGGAGCCTGTGAAGAAAAAAATACGAATTGTGGACTACGACGACGACGACGAGTCCGAGGAGGATGAGACTGTTCGTGAGATCAAGCACCTGCAGAACGACCTTCTTGCGCAGTGCCTGTGCAACGTGCCCGAGAGCAGCCTGCGGAAGCCGTTCACAAGCGCGACCGTTGAGACGGGCAACGGCGAGTACCGTACGCAAGTGCTCGCCGAATGGGACTCCGACAAGTGTCTCGAGTTCATGAGCACGCTGCAGCTGCTGTTCGACGTGGCCACCAGACAGAACACCCGGGGCATCATGTGCAGCCGGATCAAGGACATCCTTGAGAGTCTGAGTCGCAACGAGCACGGCATCATCGACCAGATAATCGACCTCTCAGCGACCGAGGACAAGTTCGTCGCGTTCGCCGCTAGGAAGGCGCTCGCGATGTTCTTCATAGTCGCGAAGGACAACGTGGACCCGGTCTGGTTGGACCGGCTGACGATGATCCTGGTGAACAGCAACTCGGCCGAGCAGATGCTGTTCCATCTGGATGTGCTGAAGCGCGTGATGGAGTACAAGGACTGCGCGGAGCATCCGCACGAGGACGCCGAGAGCGGTGCGGCCGCTCACTGCGTCACCGTTAAGATCCACAACCCGGAGAGGCTCGACAGCACCTGCATCAAGGCCATGTGCGTGAAGGCCCTCGAGGCCCAGTGGACAGCGATCTTCTACAAGTTCGACATGATCATGCGCAGCTACTCCGCACACGACGAGTCGGTGGTCATCACGTTCCTCAACCTCTGGGAGTCGATAATCGCCGTCAAGGCAAACTTATCAGTCATAGACACTAAGCTCTTCTATTCCCAGCTGGAGAACATGGTCATCTTCCTGAACGGCTCGCTGCCGAGGATCATCTGGAGCCACCTCCTGGCGCTGTTCAATGAAGTGCTTTGCTACGGTAGCACTCTCGCCTTACAAGATTTGGACGACCTGCCGAACGAGCCTTGTACGCTGGCTGAGTTGGTCGTGCGCGCGGTCAAGGAGCGCAGGATCCTCGAGGCCATGCCCTACCGACACGGTGTGGGCCAGTTTGGTGGTGGCGCTGGCGCTGGCGACCGCCCACTGCTGCAGAAGATGGTACTCCTCGTGCTGAAAAGTGTCGCAATCAAAATCAAGACTGCGAGCAGCGACAGCAGCGATTCGTCCATTAGCTCGGAGTCCGAGGACTTCGACGCCGACCGAGCCTACGTGGAGCACAATGTTCGGAGCACTTTGCGCTCGCTCGACCAGCGGGTCAAGGCGCTGATGCCCTACCACCCGGAGATGCCCCTGTCCCAGTGGGTGGTCAAGTTGTTTGACGACCAGGACGATTTTCTGATCGAGAGCATGGTCTGCTGCCTGGACGTGGCGAGGAGCCTGTTCTTCCAGGGACCGGTCTACAACGAGCTGAGCAGCATGCTCAGCCCCACGCTCACTTTCGTCCAGTTCATCCGGACCGTCTGCTATGACTCGAACGTGCTCTTGGATTATCTCATTAGCAGTGAAACGTGCTTCCTACTTTACATTCTCAAATTTTTGCGCTACCTCAGAAGGAACTGGGTTGATTTTGTACACTCCTGTGGCAGGGAGCTTAATGACATCATGAGAGTCATGAACGACCTAAGGTCATCCATTGACAACATGGTCTCGAAGGCGTTGTTCTTGTACGACATCAATCCAGTTTTGCACCTGCTCGAGGAGTGCTGCGAGTTCTATTTCGTTGGCAACGTTGAGAACTGAGGATGTTCGTGAGGAGAAACTTGAAAATTTTATATTTTCTGATATTCTGAAATATTTGTAATCTCTGTAAGAATTTTTGAAAGTCCTTGGAACGGCTTGAGGGAGTTCAAGTTATCGAAGGATGTGTACATATGATTTCAGTCCTAGAGCCGGCCACATCAGCTTAATACGAATGCCTGTACATATTAAATCCTCGCTAAGCAAATGTTATCTTCGCACAATGAAATTGCTCAATCGCCCTTGAAATATACAAATTATCACCGTTAAACAAAAGGCTGGAACGATATTGTGATTGGCTGATAATGTGCACCGTTCATTCAGCTCCGCGAAAAACTTTCTATTGTCAATCCCACTCGTTGCTCCTTTATAATTGTTAGGTCTCACGATGCTCTCTTCTTATTTTAGAAATTAATTTGTTACCGGCGAATGTCTATAAACATTTTTAAACCGATTGATTCATTATACAGAGCAGTGACGAAAAAAAACCTTTTGTCATCAAAAAAATTGTTGATTTTTGGCGATAATTGCTCATTTGAAACGTCTCGAATGTTGTGCATTTCTTTCAGACTGAAAACAGTAAAGAAAAAAAACTCGAAACGTTGAGAACCGATTGTTTGTTGATGCGACGATTATTTATTTGTGTAACAATTTACGCAGAATAAGGTGCTTATGAAAAATTGGTAATGAAGGAGAAAAAATTTTGTACGGACAGACTACGAGTTATTGTATTATTTAAGTAGTACAAAGTGGACGGAATCGCAAACTTAGCGGTGCTAACAATGTATTTTTTTTATTATATTTTTTTACTGCACTCGCATAAATGATGATGTTGAAAATGATAATTGTCATTTTTCGTGCGGGGTAAACCCATCATACAACAATTATTATGTATAGTATATTGATTATTCTATATAATAATAAGACCTATTTATGTTTTTGGTTAACAGCGCTGTACATACGCGATATAAATATCAAAATAATTCCTTCGTAACAGAATACAAGAATGTTATTTTTTACTAAAAGCGATGAAATTCTAAGCCTCGTTGTGTTTGCGTGTCCAGTTATATTGAGATGAACAAGCGTTTTTAAATCGTTGTTCCGTCGATGAATCGCATATAGCGTAACAGTATCGAAAAAACAAGTTGTAATATTTAAAGAAAGAAGTATTTTAATTTATCGATTGTTCGTTGCTCTTCTTCGTCAGTTATATAAAATATACAGCAGGAAGAGTGACAAGATTATTTTTTGGCGAGATGTTCGCAGGCAGTTGTGTAAAAAATAAACGAACTCTTCCGTGTGATGAACTGCGATGGCAGAGGGATAATAATTTGAAAAGGAAAATGAAATTTCAATCACCGAGAAAATAATCAATTCAATGTGATAGGCTATGATTAAATTGTGTAATTATTTTTGTTATTTAATGGAAAAAGCCTTTCGAATCAGCGACGAGAATTGTAAATTGTTGTTAATTTTGTACGCCTAATAATTAAAAACACATTGTACGAAACATGATGAGCATGATGAACAGTAATAATTGAATTATTTTTTTAATCCGCGTTGGAGTTGTTTCGGTATGTAAAACCACCTCGTTCGTCATAATCACTTAATGGAAAAAAAATTATTCATGTCGAGACATCGTTTTTACACAATTTTGTACATACATATTATTCATTACAAGCGTAGTTATAATGAAATTACTCTGTGTAAGTGTAAATTTTGTAATACGCTAATTTGGAAAACATTTTTTACTTTTTGGAAACTTGGCCTTCATTATTTCTGTACCTTTCGAAATATACATTCAATTTTTCACAAAACTAGCCATTTATTTTTGATACATACAATCGATCGACAGTTCACTATTGAAATGATTGTCGTTTTTATAATTAAACAGTTTCGCAATCGTTTTACTTTTTTTTTGTCATCCAAGAGAAAAAGAAGTGTTCGCATTGACCTTTTTTTCCCAACTACATATTTCATCAGGTATGTACGCATTTGATTTTCTATTCCATATTTAATATCAAACTTTTTATTTTACCGTTCAACTAATTGTTTGGTGTATTTTAAAGCAAATTTGTATCCTTTTAATTTCCATCGGCGCTTCATTTATTGATAAAAATCTATATCACATTTTGTTCCGCGTTGCCAGCGACGCTGAATAAATTTATATTAACTTTGTAAGTAATAAAGATTGAGACTTTATGCATACTGCAGCTTTATACACTAGAGATCTCTATCATCTCATGCAAAAGTTTTACGTTTTAAAAAGTCGCTTTGAAGATAGTTGTATAGGCATTTTCAAAAAGGTACATTTCGACGGCCTATGAGGCGGCTGATGTTCGTCTCTTTCATTTCTTCAAAATGCTACAAAGTGCTGCTGGTGAAAATATCATGAAAGGAAGAATTTAAACATTGTACAACACTTTTTCTTATTTATTTGCTGTTTTAAATGTTCACATATCACGTAACAGTTTTTCACAAAATTCATCAATGAAAGAGGTGCTTGATTAAAGGCTAATTTATTTATCAAACCAAAATTACCTTACCATCAACGATACATTACTTCAACTACAGACAAAAAAATAATTGGCTGTATAATTTACAATTTCATACAACTGAGCAAACTAGTCAGAACTTTTTGTAATTTTTAATTATAAATATACTAATACGAACTCATTTATATCAAATTTTTTGAACAATTTGACTACTTCTAAGCTGAGATATTTTATCTAAATATTTGGCCAAATTTTTACAATAGTTTGAAATCAAATATTTCGAATTTGAATTTGTGAAGCATTTTCATACTTTGCAAATTTTGCTTTCCAGAAGGAAACAATTTTCAATCTGCAAATTTGCATAAAATAATCTTAAAAGTAGTATGGAGTAAGTTCTTAGACAGACATTAACAAAATATTACAGAATTAGTCATAACATGTTAAAATTACTATCATTTGAAGTATGCAATTTTAATGTCATATATCTATCACCTTATATGAAAAAAGTCGTTATTTACAAGACAAAACGAGTCCAGGTCACGTGTCGATAACAAACATTATATCCTGATACCAAACCACATCAAACGATTCTTTGAATTCATATATAAACCGTCGAATATATTTTGTTTCGTTTTCCAATGTTTATTATCAGCACAAAACGTAAACTCATTTTTCGTGAAAACCAAGTAACCTTTAAGGTCACACTGAGGTCTCAAAAGAACAGCTTTCCTCCTTGTAGTAATTCTTAGTAAAATGTCAAAATTTGTAATAACATTACATTTTCATTTGCGAAAATTCGTCTCTGTTCGTGCAATAAATTGTTCTGTTATTCGAGTAATAAATATATATCGAAACACTCTCATCCGTGTTGTTTTTATTTTGCCGTAGAAAAGAAAAAAAAATCGATAAGAGAAATAAAGCAATTACCTTCGTTATGCAAAACCTTGGAATTAATTTTTGTGGAATTAGGGTACGCCCTCGTGCCTCCCCTCGGGTTGTTTTGAAGACGATAAAAAGTGTAAGTCAAGTTTGATTTTTGAAGGGTCAGGCGGTTAAGGGTTGAATAAATGAATATAATCTAACAATCCAGATAGCAGAGAGCCGAGAGATATATCACACTCTCAACAAGATATGGCAACGCTGCCTGGGAGAAATCACTTCTGCAGATGCATCATGCATTTAAGCTCAGGACGTGTTATGTTATATTTATTTTGAGGGAATGTGCGAAACCAAAGTTTAAACGGAACTGCTCTTTAATCTTCATGAGTACTGACTTTCAGTCTGACACTTTTATATGATAGCAACTACGACAATATCAAAAATGCATTTTGAGATGCATTTTTTGAGTGATGTGTGCCATCTTGACGTCGGCGGAAAAATGGAAAGTAATACAATATTGATTTTGCAAAACTTTTGCACAAATGTGAAAAACATATTTCCAACGAAGAAAAATCTCTGTGAACGAAATAAACAAGGGAATTCAATTGAACATTTTGAACACCGATAGATCTCCTGGTGAATGCATAAAATTTGACTTTTGTTAAAAAGATGAATACCCGACTTAAATTGGTATCAACAACGTTACATAACAGAAGTAACAGAAAATTGTATCTTTTTTTTTTTTCATATTGAATTTTATAAAATTTCGAATTGATTTTGATACTCATTGCATCCAGTTAAAATACCATTCAAAGTCAGTGAGGAAATTTGCTTAGGAAATATTGTCAAAAGTTTATTTCGCCAGAGTGACACGGAATGCACGAAAATCCATGTTGGCTCCGACTTGAATCAAGACAAGGCTAGGAGTTACCGGCAACAGCGATGCGTTTACAGTTTTTTAGCAATCGAAAAGATGGCCTCGGCCGAGCTCCAAGCCCTGAACAAAAAAAAGTGAAGAAATCGAAACGGAAAAGTTTCGACAGACAGAAGAATTGGTGAGCAGTTCAGAATAGATCAGATCAGTTCGTTCTTGCGCGTGAACTCTTATCAAGGAGCATTGCGATTGCGCCGCTTGAATTGGAGCAAATGGCGGAATGCTACGCGTCCAGGTCCAAGTTTTTATTCAACTATTGCCTGTTCAATGAATGCCAGCAAGACATCGATAAGTACTTGCCCGTAAAGTTGACCGAAAATTGGAAGGGTAAAAAAAGTTACAAAGTCGTAAAGGCGAAAGAGAGACAGAGAGAGGGAGAGAAAAAAAAATTTGCTCCTTACAATGAAGAGAGCTTTCTGATGAAAAGTAATTTCAAAAATTGCCACGACTAGTCAGATAAAGAGATCAGTTGGAAAAGTGGTATCGGTTCTCGGATATGAAAAACGAGAATAAAGTATAGAGATGAGATATAACTAGGAATTTAGCAGGCATGCCGTTGCGAGCCAGGATATTAAAATTGGAGACGTAGTTGCGCACATGCAAAAGCGTATTGATTTCGGCTCCAAAGCGAAGGTATATACGAATTGTTGGTCCTGGTTAGATATATATAAATGTTGGACAGAATTAACTTCCGATTACTCCGGTTGTTGCGTTTCGTTCCAAAAAGTGTGAAACGAAAGAGCCCGGATAAAATTTCCATGCTATATTGAATGGGAAATTACGAAGCATGTTTCAAACAAAGTTATTCCGTAAAGATTTTCGGCTGTGTGGGAAGTCGCCAGTATTGATAGAGCTGGCAACCGACTCGAATAAAAATTTTTATTGTACCATTTGCGACTGGGGCAACATTTTTAACAGCAATCACGTGCAGTCCAAATACCTGGCCCTCGGACGACGACTTTAGATTATTTAAATTATTTCCCCGTTCAGTCAAAGTGAGGCGAAAAAAGGCAACTTTTTTTTTTACTCGCTGATTCTTTGACCTATTCTATCTAACATTTGGGAAATGTTATGTCCGACAAAGAAATACTCTGCCCCGGATCTGGGGTCATGCAGAACATGTTTATTTCACTAATGAATTATACAACTGTGATTCGAGGGTTTGCCGTGCACTTTTTGCACGGTAAAAACATTTCAATAGATTATTCAATCGTGAAAAGACAAACGCATAATTTTGTTTGCAAATAATGATAATTCGATTTGATTCAATTATTTTCAGCTGTTCACACTCTAAAGATAGTTTTGTTTCCAGCCAAAAAGATCAAAGACGAATGTTTTATAGGGACCTTTTATTTCACCTGCCTGCATCTCTGATTCTTTTTATTTTTTTTATTTCTTTTTATTTCACTTGCAAATACTGAGCTTGCGTGAAAAACTGGCCTTTATTTGGTGCTATAAGGTCCGAGATTTTGATATTTTTAGAGTGGTAATTTAATTTACCCTTGCTTACCTATTCTCTCCTTGGAAGAAGAAAAGTATACCATCCGATAATTCACTTGAGAATTTCAACGGTATTGTTAAAGTGTATCACGTTCATGCTGAAGAGTCACTTACATTTTCTCAAGCAATTGAAGAGCTCGGAAGCATGCTGAGAATTTTATACAAACATATGAAAGTACCGTGCAAGCAAATACAGATTTAATAATAGTATATATAAAACCCGTATAGGTATAAGGTCAGGGCATTATTGACGGATGGGAAATAGAATTATTTTAGCAATGTTAGTTGAATCGTCAACAAACTCCAAGTTTTGTTATTGATTTGTGTTAGAAGTCTGGTCGTTGAGTCGGTCGTCGCTGTACAAGTTGCGGCAAAACATCAAAATCCCGTTTGTTTGCGAAAATAATCTCATATCTAAAGTCTGTAAATCATCAGCCAACGCTGAAAAATAAATATCTGCCATGTCGTTTTTTTTATCAGCATTTTCTCTTTTTTAACAAGACCAAACTAGTTTTTGTTCTGTTCAACACCGATGCGCAGTTATTGAAAAAATTTAATCATCAACTTACCTATGAATCTCGTTGTCGGTTTCATTCGAACTGAATTTGTTTCAAAACGAGAAGACAAATGAAAAAAAAACATATATATAGCAATCATCACTGTTTTTAATGCAAAAACAATTTTTTTCCAGCTCATCCAACGGAAAAATCGAGGAAGATGAGGAAAAAAAGCAATTTAAAAAAAAAGAGTTCATTTACAGTGACCTATAAAAAAAAGTGTAGACAGGGGGGAAATAAACTTAAATCAAGATCGAAATGAACAATGTCCATTATATTATATATTTTATTCCCACATACACACGGCACGTTGTGAACCTGTTCTTAAATATTAATAATAATATCGTAATAATATTAATAATATTCACCATCGTCGTCTTTCTCTCACGCTCTCTCGCTCTTGTATTTTTTTTCATCTCGCTTCATTCTCATTATTATCGTCGTTATCGCCGTTGCTATTATTTAATGTTCGATCAAAAACCTTCAACAACGGAACGACAATAATGACGCTAATAATCGATGACCATTGTTATAATAGTAATTGAAACAATATGTATATATATATTTTTATATATTTTATGTAATAAATCATATAGCAATATAATCATTGTATTGTTGTATTATATTATATATTTATATGTACAGAGGGATACAATATTGTTATTCTGTGTTTTAGTGTTTATATTTGTTTTTTTTTGTTTCCGCAATATTATATTTGTTTCTTGTCCGTATACATACACAATTAAACTATCGGCCCCCGCGCGCGTCCGCTGCGGTAATAATTTCTCTATCTCATTCTCGCAATTGTTCTATTTTTTCCCAACTCTTTCTCTCTCGCGCACTCTCTTTCGCTACCTATCTCTTTCTGCAGTACACTTTTTTTTTTGTTAAAATTTGTTTCGTTTGTTATTTTCTTTCTTTTTAATACAGCCCTCTTGATCTCTCCATGAAAAACCGGCCGATCCGCCATCGAAAAAACGTTTTTCGTCGGACATATACTATATTCTGGACACGCATTGTTTTGTTTTGTTTAATCGCAATCGAATCGCTGGACCGACTGTTTCACATTATATATTACAAAACACCATTATAGTCTGGCCTATGGTTCCTTATTTTGCGGAAAGAGACACGCTCTTCGATAGAGGCGATTTGCAAGCTGCGAATAAATATTTTGCATCACTTTCGAGGAGCCCCGTAATTGACATACTCCATTGTTTTTGCTCGTTCATTTCTTCTTCTTTTCCTTCTTCTTCTTTTTTTTGAATTAATTATTATTAATTTTTTTTTGTTTCGCGATTTTTAAATACTTTTTTTTTTTTGTATCAGCTACCTATAACTTTTTGTTTGCCTATCGAAGCTCGTTTCTCTTACATTTTTGTTTTTATTAAAAGACAGGCCTTTTCATAAATATTCTGTACAGCGTTATGATCCATTATAAATTATTATATATCTTGTATACCCTTATCGTTATTTCATTATTATCCGTAGTGTAAAATTGAAATTTTACGTACTTATAGATATATATATTTATATATTTATATATTACCTGTTGTTTGCTTGAGTGTCTTATAGTTCATTTTTGTTTTTTTATTCTCATTATATATTTGTTTTCGTTTAAATTTTTTTTTCATTTATCAATACGTAATTGTATAATTGAATATTTGCTATACGGATTTTTTATCGTTATGTTTTTTAGTAAGAAGATGTAAAATCGGTTTTTTTTAATTTTCTGTCTGTTTGCTTCTTTAGGATTCTTCATTGAATTCAATAAATCTCGTAAGCATCCACAAAATTTGTTTAATATACAAGGGAATCAAAAGTTGGTTTATTTATTGCTTGTTATATTGCAAGTTACGTTACTTTGTTATGCCGTTACATTGTTAAAACCTTAATTGGAAACCATTCGTCTGGCTAAACCCACAGGGAATTGTTTTTTTATTCGTTATTTGTTCCTTGCATAAAATGGATGTGTAAAATATTCTTCTCTTTTCACGTTTGCCCACGACTAATACTTTCACAGCAGATATCGACTTTGACCAGAAACGCAAGCAACAATTTCGCGCTGGCCACCGTGCGCTTTCAAGTCTTCGTCTGTATACCAAAAAGCAAAACTTGCACTTTCGTTTTTTTTACAGTTTTTTTTGTTCATTTTTTTTAGTTAAAAATTCCCTCTGAATCCTCTTGCAAAACTGAAAAATTATGATCAGTATTAATATACGTACGACTACTTACAACGTGACTTTGTTTTTTTTTTTCAATTTTATTTTTTTCCCTTATTCATTGTGTATATCTGGTGTATAGTCTTTCCGTTCGGTTATCATACTAAATTGTTACTTATTTGGAAGAAGATTATTTTATTGGTTTTTTTTTTCGTTTAATCGTAACAATGGGAGGAAAAAGAATTAATGTTACAATAGAAAATAGCTGGTGTTTTTGGTTGTTCATTTTTGTTTGTTTGTTATTATTTATAATCATTCGCAATCGACAAGACTGATTGCGGTACGTAAAATTTGCATGACGTTTTTAGAAAAAGGAACAAAAAAATATTTGGATGGCACTTATTGATTATATTTATGAAACAAACAGAGACTTATGTTTCCGTTTATGATATATATATTCGGTTTATTCAATATTGTCGACTAACTGGTTTTCTTTACCGAAAGGAAGTAGTTATGATTACAACAATGACACTTGCAGATCGCACAGATCACGTTGATATGTGAATGTGAACATGAAAAGAAAAGGAACACATCGTTATCACGCTTATGATTGTAATTTTTTTTATATCCTTGTATATGCTTTGTTTTTTTTTCCTTACGATGTTACTTTTAATTTCTTTTCTCTCATTGTTTTTTTTTGTTCGTTTTTCGTGATGCACAGTGAAAAATATTATTGAAACAATGGATTTATTTAATTGTGGTTTGAGCAGAGATCATGATGTGTAGTAATACAATTTCGTATAATTTAATATGTATCGGTGTTCTAATTGACTATTTGATTCATAGTTTTGAATTTAAAAATAGACGTTATCACATGTTTTCCGTGCACGATAATCAAATTATTTTAAACAAACGTTTGTTTACATGACGCAGTATTCTTTTTTTTGTCATTTTCTTTTTTTTTATTCATTTGTTTTTTTTTCATATTTTCAAAGACATAGTGTGTCAATGATGCTAAAACTGTTTCTCTCAAGAGCGAAGAGAACATTTTTTTTTCTTCATTTATATGTAATTAACAAGTTATATTGCTTTGGTTTAAAATAATAAATCAGTAACGAAATAATTACACTCATTCTCATCATGGCGGTCTTTGTATCACGCAATCGCATATTCTTAATTGTCGACGAATTAAACAATAGCTGATAATATCAATCAACGATCGCAAAATATAATTCGCAAAAAGTTTCTCACGGCATAGGACGAAAAATGACGGAGTCGCCACGTAAAGTCGAATAACAACGAAAATGTAAATAAAAAAAAAAAACAACAATTTTTTTTAACGCGCACTATATATTTATAAGAGAAAGAGTGAAATAGAAAATAAAAACAGAAGAATAATAGATCGACCGTCGGCCGACCAAATAATACTTTGTTATTAGCCTCAAAGAAATGGTAACTACAATTTGCACGATTCACAAATAATTTAATAAAATTAACGGTTAAATACCTCGTCAAACAAGTAGCGTACTTTTTGCTAGTCAAGACTTTAAATAATCTCATCTACAAAAAAGGCAGCACCATAGATTCTCTCGTTCTCTTTCTTACGTTCTCTCTCACGTATTCTCTCTCTTTCTCTCTCTCTCTCGCTCTCGTTCTTTTCTCTTTTTTTTCGTGCAAAATATTTTAGAGCGGTTTGACAATTTATACACATTTTTCATTTTCCCCCATCCTTCATCTTTTTTTTATTGTTTTTAGGCCTGTAGCAGCCCTGACGACATTTGTCACTTCATGGAGTGACTGTATAGTGAACAAAACTGCCGAAAAAGGCTTGTCAATAATAAATATTAATCACACGCGCTTATACGTGTAACGATATTATCATTCGTATATATTTACTATAATGATCACGCGTGTGAGTGTATTTGTGTGTATTTATATTTTATTTATATAATATATTTGTGTATATAGTATATACCTATATTTTTATATGTTAATATATACATGTCGCATGACGTGTCGATGCGATCGAGTTCACGTTGCGCGAAATAAATTGCACTCTTTATACTTTATATCCTCCTTTGACCAATTATAACATATCACTATTCCCATCTTCACGATCGCAATCTTGTTTCTTCCTTTTCTTCTTTTCTCTTTTTCATTCTATTTTTTTTCTTACGATTCGATCTCTCAATCTTGTGCTCACATTTCATTGAACATGTTTGACTTAACAAAATATATTTATACCGAGAATTAATATATGTGCAATGGAAATTCAGAGCTAAGATGCGAATTGTCCGGGGGTGTGAAAATCGATGAGCCAAAAGATATGAGAGAATATTTTCCTGTCACTTTTTCATCTTGAAAATAAAAAGTTATAAAAATGCTACTCATTTATCGTCCAACGTTAAATTGAATAGATCAATGAACAGAAAAAAAACGTTGAAGGGGCATGAGAGATTTTGCCACTCACTTACCCCCCCCCCCTTATTGCAGTACGATGAAAATGGACACGACGTCCACTCTAAAATAATTTGACCCAAAATTATCCCGACGAGTTATTCCGAAACTCGCGACCAAAAAATACGTCAAATCATCAAGATTATTTTGAACCCCGAATTTCAGCATGTAAAAGCGCAAATTTGGGGCAAATTTTTTTATCGTGGCCAACATTTCCTATCGCAAAAAAATTGTGATGTCTCCGTTTTTGCGTTTAATACTAAATTTTCCGGTTGCGTCATAAAATACAATTTAATTGTTAAACTTAATCGATTAATCATAGGTCAACAAACAAAAGTTGAAAGAAAAGAACCAACACGTTCATCTTGTTCCCGTCTCTCGCCTCATAGAAAAAAAAGAACATTGTTTACGATATATCGCATCGTGTATTCAGGAGAAGCGTATCCGGCGCGTCTCGCGATGACTTAAATTTCCAATGAGTGTATAGCACTCGTAAAATCGTCGAAATTGTCTATCTATCTACGCCGCATTATTATCTTCACATCTCGATAATAAAATAACTCATCATCGTACGCTCGCTTGCTCCGAAACAAAAAAATTCTTCACGTTCAAATATACACGGTGAAAAGAACGCAAAAATCGAAGACTTTGAAAAAAATTTTTTTGTTTCATTTTTTTCTTCTCAACCTTACTCTTCCTACGTTTGTCGAGTTACTTCTTTTTAACTACACGTTCTAACAATGGAGCTGGTAAAGAAACAATTAATAGAACAACAGAAAACAATCAACACTCATCAGGCGATGAGTCAGCGAAACAAACTCAGTCTGATCACTCGCCACTTGAAATTTCGAGTGATCAAAGTCCCACTTTTTTGTTTTACGAGAAAAAACAAATTTCTAGAGCTATTGAATGTGAGCTTTTTGGTTGTCCGTTTTGCTTGATTTTGTTTTTGTTGAGTTTTTGATATCTTCATTAGGACTGAGAAAAATTTGTTTTTTTTTTTTTTCATGATTGCATTTGTGTGACATTTCGGAGCTTCAACCACATCTACTGGGTTATACTTGGTTCTATAGTTGTATTTTTCTTTACATGTTATTAAACAATCGCTTATGTTATACATATGTAGATATTTTTAGCTAAAAAGTTTATGCAAACAAATCATTTACATCAATTTCTGTTTTGTTTTGATGAGGCCCTAATTTCTTTTTGTCCAACGTCGATTTTTTTTTCTTCATATAAAATTCGACCGTGCTTGTTTGTTTTGTTTTGTTTTTCTCTTTATTGACATCGATATCAATCGCTTAAACTACGATGTGTTTCTGTCCCAGTGTTAATTAAATTGTAAAAACCCTTGCACAGATATTTTAGACTTAAATTCGAAGCGATTATGTATGCTTATTCGAGAAAACATTTCTTTTATTTTATTTTTTGCTCATTACGATCTCTGTGCATGAGTCGAGGAACTTTATTACATTTGTTTCCCAAAAAGACTTGACTTTATTATTGCGTTTCGAGTCCCAGGATAATGTGATAGAGATGCAACAAAAATTATAAAATTACTCTCACGGGATCGTCATTTAAATTTCATCGCGTTTTTTTTTTTTTCGTTGGTTAAAACTTTTATTGGTTTTTGTGCATCTCCCTATCTTCTTTTCATTATGTATTTAAAATTTAACATATCACAATTTTTCATTTTGTAATCTACGCAAAAAGAAATAACAACAACACAAAATCTTATCAAGTTGCTTTTGTGCGGATAAAACGTACCTTCAAAAACAAACATTGGTTTTTAAAAATTTAAAACAGACTCAACTAGATGATAACTACGTGATTATTTTTTACATTTTTCATTGTTTACTTTTTGAAATAATTTTAATTCTATTTCCTCATTTGTTTTTGTATATTAGGTTATAGTATACCATCGTCAATAGTAAGTCGGTACGAAAGGTTGGGTTTGTTTACAAAAGAAAAGTCGAATTCTGGAAGTAATTCAGCAACAAATATGTAAACAAAATATATCAGGGTATTCTTGAAACAACAAAGAATATTCTGATATATTTTGTTTAATAAAAACAATTGTTAGATTTCCTCCTGACCACGATTAATTTTTGTAAACAAACTAACTTTTCATACCGCCTTACCATGCGTCGAGGCATGTAAACATTGGTGATGTTACTTTAACATGTACACACAAAAATAAAGAGCTAAAAATTTATTCACCTCGAAAAGTAAACAATGGAAAATTTATTTGTAAAAAAATCACAATAGCTTTCCCATTTTCAATTCGACTTCTTCTCTTTTGTTCGCAAAATTTTGATCGGCTCGTAAATAAAACGTGTGAAGAAAAATCAAAAATTAAAAAAGTTGGCTTAGAATGTAAACAAAGAGTCTAGTTCTTTCTTAACCGTTTCCACACAAAAATAAAAATGTTTCGAAAATTGTCTCGTTAAAATGATTATCCGATGATGTCGTATTATCAGAATGGCATGTGTATATCATCGTAATAACTTGTGTCACCCGACGGGCATCCCTTGATTGCATAAAAATGATTGCACAATTTTTTATTTTTAAAATTGTTCGATCCTTCTGTACGGTAGAAAAGTCGTCTGAGATAAAAAGAAGTGAAGTAAAACGAAGACCCATTCTACGTTGTGCAGCTCTATTATACTTCTCAAGATCTCCTCGCGCTAAGTATCGTTTCATCAAATGCTGACCGTTAATATAGTATCCCCAGTCAAAAGACACATCTAATGACAACATAATGACAATATAATGACAATACCTTGTCAATATAATTGTGCAAGAGCTCTATACCGCAAAGGTACACCTGAACCGCGTTCTCCGTTTGCAAATATATTGTCATCATAATGACAATGTATCATCTTAATATGGTCATCGCCTCGCCGTCATGTGACCTTTATTAATTCTTTTTTTTTTTTTTCTAAACTATTATATATACTG
>JAAMPD010001921.1:0-18862 GCA_025266255.1 Trissolcus basalis | reverse complement strand
TTATTGCCTGAGCTAGAAATGCAAACGAAAGTGAAACAACCTGATACTTTAGCTTCCGCGGTTAGATTTGCGCTTGAAGCTGAGTCAAAAATTCGAAAACCCCGAAATTCAAATCTCGCGAAACAAGTCTCATCGGGCGCGCCGAGTAGATCAGCCCGTCACTGCATTTTGCATGGCCACAGTGGGCATACCTCAGAGCAGTGCCGTGAATTGTCGAATATGATAGCTCAAAAAAATTCTTCACGACGCGGAAATCAAAATGCAAATTTAGAATCGAATAGAAATTTTAACGGAAACCGAAATCCTAGAAATTTTAATGATCGAAGACAAATCGGTAATTTCAGACCTGAAAGTAGTTACACTAACAATTATTATAATAACGACCGCCGACAGAATAATTTTTCGTACCGAAATCAACGCCCGAACAACGACTATGTACCACGAAACAATTATTCGCAAAATCAACAAAATTTTAGATCTGAAAATCGAAATAATTACGACCCGAGTTCAGCCAATTACAACCGAAATTTCAACCAAAACCCGAACAACTATCCACAAGACCAACCCAATTTTTCCCATTCGAACCAAAATAATTATAGACAAACCGATTGTAAGCAAACAAACTCTATGCTCAACCCTCCTTATATGCAACAAAATCGCGCCCAAAATAATCAAGGTCAAGTATATTTGACCAACGCCGAAAATATTACACAATTCGAAAATCCAAACGAAAATAACGGTCCAAAAAACGCGATTGCGGCCCGGATGGCCGGGCCACCAAACTCAACCCTGGGTCAAATGTAATTGCCAAAATTATGTTGGGCCACGCTGGCATCGCAAAAGCACCAACCGTCAAAATTGATTGTCCTCAATTTATTAAAGGAAATGCAACATTTTTAGTTGATACTGGCGCCGAGTTAAATATCGTCAAAAAGAGTCGTCTTATACAAACGCTTATTGGCGACACAAGCATAAAATATGACCTTGTCGGAATTACACCGATTCCAGTATCCACGCGCGGTCAAATAATTTTAACAATTGCGAACAAATCAGTACCATTTCAAGTTGTACGCGACGAAGAATTCTCTTTAAAAGAAGATGCAATTTTAGGATCTAAATTTTTCCTAGACGAAGGAGTTGACATTTCTTATAAAAACAAAGCTCTAAAAATATACAAACGCGACATTCCATTTAGTCAAGGTGAATACACTAACATTCCTGCAAATTGTAAAAAGTTAATTTACGTTCGAGTCGCAAATTTCCAGTCAGTTCCC
Organism: Trissolcus basalis; assembly: GCA_025266255.1. Lineage (NCBI taxonomy): Eukaryota > Metazoa > Arthropoda > Insecta > Hymenoptera > Scelionidae > Trissolcus > Trissolcus basalis. The sequence continues at coordinate 17,588 of JAAMPD010001921.1, read as the reverse complement.
GTAGGTTTCTTGGAGCGCGTCAAAACGGCGGACAACGTTTATATTGGAGAATGCCTTATATCAGCAGAAAACGGACTCGGTTACACATACGCGTTCAACACATCATCAAAGCCTATTTCAATTTCAACACCGGTCGTCGAACTAGAGCCAGTTGACCTTTCCGATCTGAACGAAGAAAATCAAAAATCAAAAATCATGCACAATCGTATCGCGCAACCCTGGAACGAAAGAGCAGAAAAAATATTAAAGGACATTGACCTAGAACATCTTGATGATTACGAAAGAGACAGTGTTATTAACCTCATAAATAACAGCACTGACATATTTCACGTAGAAGGAGACAAACTAGCTGCAACGAACACCATAGAACACACGATTGAACTAACCGACCCGATTCCCGTGCGAGCGAAAATTTATCGTTACCCGCCTTGCCACCGAGATGAAATCGACAGACAAGTAACTGAAATGCTTGATCAAGGGATCATTCGACCTTCAAAGAGCCCTTACTCTTCACCAGTATGGCTAGTTCCTAAAAAACCAGGCCCAGACGGCAAACCACGTCACCGTATGGTGATAGACTATCGTGCTCTTAATAGCAAAACCATTGCAAATTCATACCCTTTGCCTAATATCACGGAAATTATTGACTCACTAGCAAAAGCTCAATATTTCACAACGATAGACTTACACAGCGGATTTCATCAAATACCCATGGCCGAAAACGACAAACATAAAACTAGTTTCTCTGTGAATCGTGGACATTTTGAATTCAACCGCCTTCCTTTTGGATTGAAGAACGCGCCAGCGACCTTTCAGTATATGATGGATACTGTACTTGCCGGAATGATTGGCCCCGAATTGAGCGTATATCTCGATGACGTAATAATATTTTCAAGAACATTAGAAGAACACAACAGAAAATTTAGAAAATTTGCAGACCGTATGAGAAGCGCTAATCTTAAACTTAAGCCTGAAAAATGCTCCTTTCTGAAAAGATCTGTGAACTATCTAGGCCACATTATATCTAACGAAGGCGTTTCTCCGGACCCCAAGAAAATCGAAGCTGTGAAAAATTATCCAGCCCCGACGTCACCGAAGAAGATAAAACAATTTCTTGGACTAATCGGTTACTACAGAAAATTCATAGAAAACTTCGCCAAACATGCAAGGCCACTCACAAATTTATTAAAGGGCAGAATTCCGTTCAAATGGACAAACGAACAACAAACCGCGTTCGACACACTCAGAGATAAATTGATAAATCCACCTATTTTGCAATACCCGGACTACGAACAACCGTTTATTGTGACAACCGATGCATCTAATTACGCAATCGGCGCAGTCTTAAGTCAAATTACAGACGGAGACGAATTGCCAGTAGCTTTTGCCTCAAGGACGCTGAACCAAGCCGAAATTAATTACTCAACAACCGAACGAGAACTATTGGCGATTGTATACGCAACACATCATTTTAGACCGTATGTCTACGGCAAACGCTTTACAATCGTCACTGATCATCAACCTTTACAATGGTTAACGAATCTGAAAGATCCAAGTTCAAGATTGGCCCGCTGGAAAATTAAATTAGGAGATTATGAGTTTGAAATCAAATATAAACCTGGAAAATCAAATGTAGTTGCTGACGCCCTATCGCGCAACCCACCGAAAACTGAAACAGTAAAAGCAGAAGTAAAAATGGCAAAAAGAAGACGCAAAAAACATACGCAAAGTTCATCCCAATCGGCTTACGAAAGACCCAAGAAAAAGCCAAATTTGCAACAAGATAACGGAACTGATGATATGTCGCTGACGTCAACCGAAAACGCGCCAAAAAGAGGAAGAGGACGACCGAGAAAAATACCTCAACCCAGCCAAGAGGACAGTAGCGACGAAAGCAACACCGAAGATGGCATTTTTAGAAGACCGTACCCTGCAACAAGAAGCCAAACAAAAAGGGCAGAAGAAGAAAAATTCTCGAAAGCCAAAGAAGATCAAAACCTTGGAAGACATTCGGACCCGGACAAAATTGAAACGTATGACGAAACTAAACATCGCCATCGAGTAGCCCCCTGGAGACCTGGAACGCAAAAATTCACCGACGCGCAACCCTATAGACACGAAAAACGATTTGAAACCAATATACCGCCGCGAAACGTATCTCAAAGCTCAATAAATGAAAATCGGAATGAAAAAGACCAAGCATCAAGAAGCACACGTGAACTTACTGACAACGATAAAGAAACTTTAATTAAATTAAACAAAGACGAAATGGAAAAACTTCGAAACAGTTCAAGCGAAATAACCTGCGAAACCAGCGATAGACCTAAAGACCAAAAATGTACTCCGCGAATAATTTTAGAAACCTCTCATGCTGATAACGTGCGAATCACGAACCTGCCTTTGCTACATGAAGCTCTACACATTGCATATTTTGTATCTAGCGACGCTCAAATAAATACGTCAACGTTAGCTCTACTTGCCGCCGCCGGCCTCATAAAAGAAACTGAACTTAAGAAAATGAATTTAAATGAAAAAGATGTTGTAGTCACAAAAGAAGCAAACGCCACATTGTACGGCTTAGTTATCAAAAAACAGTGGTTTGAAAATCCAACAATCAAAACGATAAACGCGACATTAATCAATCTTTATGAAAAAATCAAATATGAAAATGTCCCATACATACGCATAGGAATTGATTATAAAATGATATCTAAAGAAATGTGGAGTGAAATAATAAGGTCTATACGTTTACTTTTCTTTGGCAGCAAAATAATGTTTTATTTGCACGAAGAATGCGATAAGAAAGAACTGAATCGACGATCAGCTGTGAAATCGGATAGCAGCGATAGCGCGCGACCTTCGCTAGGTCAAGACTCTCCGCCGAATTTTGAACCGCGCTATGCCCCGCCACGCGTTGAGACGAGCGATGATGCCCCTCAACTCCCTTTCGATCCCGGACCAATATCCCCACCAGTTCTCTATCCCGACGTCATTGTTAATCAGAAAAACTCAGAAAATGATTTTCACAACCCGAATTTTAGACATCCTAGCCCTTCTGGCCCATCAGATTTCGAAATGCCATCCTTATCTTATGATCTTCCCGTAGTATCAAATTCTCCCGAAAACATTGAAAACCGTTCGACAGCAATCCCAGATTTACGCGAAACATCAGGCGAATTTACAAATATAGTTGAGGCAGATCAAACAATCATTCAAGAACACGGAAATGTTGCATTTTTCATGCCTGCTGATTGCGATATGAACTCAGAAACAATGCGAGTTTTATGCGAAAAAGGCTATATAAACAAACAAGAGATTCTTGCACAAAAACCGAATGTAGGAGAAGTAATAACGACCAAGAAAGGCGAAACTTATTATTTTGCATTCTTACAGATCTTATTCCCCTGGCAATGATGGCATATAATTCAACTCCTTCAACAAGTACTAAATTCAGCCCTTATAAATTAATTTACGGAAAAGAACCACGACTTCCCAGCGCTTTCTCAGAGATAGATTCAGAAGGAAAAACATACGATGAATTCATGACTGAACTAACAAATAAATTAGAAGAATATCGAACACTTGCAAGCATAAATTTACAAGACACGAAACAGAAATCAAAATTTTATTATGATCGAAAAGTGAGAAATGTAGATTTTCAAGACTACGTATTTGAATTAAAAGGCGGAAGAAAAACAAAATTCGAAGAAAATTACAACGGACCATATAAAATAATTGATATCACTTCTCGTGGAAATTTGATACTAGACGTCGAAGGAAAAGAAAGAAACATACACAGAAACCGCGTTAAATTAGCTCATTTAGGCGAAGAAGAATTACAACGAGTCATTTCACCATAAACATTGTTATTTTAAATACGCATATTAATATTCTTAAATACATAGACATAATTGCACATATCTCAAAATAACACAAATATTGATAATAATACACGAAAACGAATTAATAAATGACAAGGGTGCACATTAAAATAAATCGCAATTCTCAGAAATGAAATCGGTCAGACACACTGCGGCCTTCAACGACTTTGAAACATCAGCAAATTATTTCTTTATCGCCACACCATATGATTCAATATAGGTCAGTGTCACAAACGAATAAAATAAAACCTTTTTAATCGAAAATGTTGTCTAAACTTATTACATTTCATTGCAAAATACTCGCGTTTGAACATTTTAATAACATTATATATAAATTATTATTATACTTGTAACAATTATTTTACTATAAATCTAATCTATTCGAAATTCTTTACACAAAACCAACAAAAATGTCATATTACTAACAACCAGAAGACCCTACCCCCCCCCCCCGAGGAGAGACGGGTGTGCAAAAACACACAATTAAATCTTCCAAAACGCAATAAATTTTCTTTTCTCATTTCATAAAACTCAGAAAAACAACAATTAAAAGTATTATAGATACAGACCTCTATTTCCTAACCTTAAAATCAGATATGAGATGGTCACAATGGCTTATAGCGTCAGCTTGGGCCAGTCTCACAAACTTTACCCTCTTCATCGCACACAAAGAAAAAATAACAAACGTGAAAACCAGGGAATACGAGATGAAGAAAACCCAGCACCCGTAGCGAAAACCGAAAACGAAATTATTTACTCGGTCCCCAGACTTTCTACAGCCCCGGATGCGAGAGTTTACCCCGAACTACCCCCGCGCGCGAACCGCTCGTCTCAGGATAGTTTGAACCGAACCTCCAGTAGATTCTAAGCTACGCATGCCAGCGTTTAAACGTACCAAATATTATATACCACGCCTTATAAAATGTTTCCTAATAATTGCGCTAGTTCATAAGTTAAGCTTAAGTTTTGGAGCCTCTTCTGCTGTTGTTCAATGTTTCCAGGTGTTGTGCAGCTTGGGGCCCACCAAAGCAACTGCAAGTACCCACGGCCCCACAGCCTAAGCCCACCTGACGTACAAAGAACTCATCACTGAAACCTTCAGGACCACAGACGAATAAACAAGATACTACAATGACTAAGATGATACGCTACAATATATAATATATATATTCAACCGCTTGGGATCAACGAGGGACTTATGAGACACCCGACCTGTGGGCTAATGTCTCCAACGTTATTTTATGTATTAATTTTAAGGATATTTTGAAGGAACGGCAAGCTACGTATTTTGAGTAGGTACACGTAAATTTTACACACTTGCAAACAAAATGAAACGAACGCTTACCCCACTTTTCATTGTAAACCTAGCTGGAAAAATCCGCCATATTTCATACATCGCGAAGGGACTCGCGATTTCGATAAGGGGGGACGACTGTTATGCCCCAGGCATAACAAAAACTTTTAACAATAAATAATTAATTATTTTCAAATAAATAATTTAAATATCAAATTTCCAAATTCCTTTATAAAACTCAGATTTCAATTTCGCAATAAATTGCTAAGTGCACCTGCGCCAAGTCTCGATTTGCCATTTGCTGATCGAGACTCCTCAAATTCCTCCAGCTTGGTGCCCCAAAAATGATGACTTCGCGACACGTGTGACCCCGCGAGGGCATTGCACACGGTACCAATTAGCGTAATTAGGAGGGGCAATCACAGGTGATGATTGTCCTGCGGTCTCCAAGTGAGGCCAGAGTCTTCCGAACTTCCGAATTAGCCAGTCAAATCTGAAGGTCCCTTCCCGCGTTATTGTCACGAATCATTTATTCAATTAAGGGACTTAGAATATTTTTACAGTTACGGGACTTAGACTCTCCGCGACCACGCCGCGACAGCGCGTTCATTTCAATTTAATTAACTATCAAACACATATTGTAAACGGACCTTGCCGTTCAAATAAAAGGTCATTTTTAAATATAAATAATTTGAATATTTTTTTGAGGTCATAACATTTTATATAAGATTTATAAAATTTTAAAATATAAAATCAAATGATATAAAATTTTTATATAAATTTTTATATTTTGTTTATATAAGATTTTTTTATATTCAATAAATATTCAAATTATTCAAATTAAAAATGACCTTTTATTTGAACGGCAAGGTCCGTTAACAAAATGTATTTGTTAATTATTTGAACGTGCTTTCGCGGCGTGGTCGCGGAGAGTCAAAGTCCCGTAACTGGGAAAATAATCTAAGTCCCTTAAGAGGATGTCAAAGGCAAACAAGAACTCAAACGATGTCGGCATTGCAGAAAAAAAAAATAAAAAGTAGAAATTTTTACCGACATTACCGACCGGAATTCGTAAGCAGCGTCATGAACTGTTGAGTTATGTTACTTCTGTTCGTGTTATCAATTTCAAGCGGAAAACAACTTGTTTTTGTTTCTTGATATGATTGTTTTTGAATATTATATAATGAATTAAAGAGAATAATATGAAAAAGATGATAAAACGTGATTATTTTCAAAATATTTCGTTCTCAATTGAATAGTGTTAAAATATTCTTATATTTTACAGTAATAAATAGTTTGTACGTAGGTTTTTATGCATGAGTTTGCTTGTTTCTCTCTATTTGATTACATGTTAGTATCAAGCTATCTCATAGACTTGTATTCATAATCGCAAGTACCCTATTGTGTCATAAAAATTATGTTTCATTTGTTTCAATAAATGGCATATTGAATGGAATGTGAAAAATTGTATGTTTTATATATATCAATCGTTTATATGAAGTAAAATGTTTTTTTTTGTATTAATTAATCAATCAGCAATAATTTGAACAAATAGGTAAAATAAAATCGTTTTTGCATTGCATTGCATTTTTAAAACACATCCACGTTTGATCGTTGATGAAACAAAATCAATCTTCAATTGACGCGTAAGAGTTTAAACATTGCTATTTTTTCGTTATCTTTGTTCATTCGAAAAACAAATGAAGAAGGGGGTCTGTATGATACAAAAACTCCCACCGAATCACACAATTCGGATCAATTTATACAGCATTATTACATGACCATGATTATAAAAACGATGTAGTACCTCGTGCATTTACGATTAACGTTATTTCTTTTCGACTTGAAAAGTAACGATTTTTGCGGTCTTAAAGCAAGGCAGCTAAACGACAGGATTGAACCGTGCTGCACTATGGTGGCGCTGTTCTTCTAGCCCTCGTCCAGTTCGTCAGTTGGTTGCAATTGTCGCGCGCACTTTCAAGTGACTTGTTTGTCCAAATTTTTTTTACAATACGTCGTCTACTACTGTACATGTTCACCATAATTGAGCAGTTCATATTTCTGAGTTGTCTCGTCGTAGGAAATGACAGCATGTTTCGAAGATATTAAATCACAGTGGTCGTATCTTGAGAGTGGCAGATTGCAGTTAGAACCGATTCCAATAGTGAAAGTCTTGTAATTCATAAAAGCCGGAGGCCCTACCCGATGGCCAATAGGAAACAACACTGTCCGAGCTCTGAGATTGCGACTGATCGGATCGTAATTTTCATTGCTACGGTTGAAAATTTGATCGATAATTTGCATAGCCTGAGATTCTAAAACTACAAATCAAAAATACTCAAAAATACAACTTATCTGGATCAAAAGATTCACTGTTTTACAACCATTTTCTACGAGTTTTTTCTCTGGGACCTTCTTTTTATTTTTTTCATTGTTTTGAGGTTATACATCCTCCTTTTTGGATTGCCCGGTCTCACCATTTTCGCTTTTCCCAGACTTTTCTATCTTATCTGAATCTTCACGCTTTTCATTATAGTTAGGAACTTTATACATTTCCGCGTCTTTTGTTTCGTCTATACAGTCCTGCTTATTTTTATTTTCACGTTTATTTTCCCTATTATCAAACACTGGCCTTAGGTATTAGATATGAATTGTAGAATATGATAGAATATGATAGAATGGTAGTAGATCTATAAAATTGAGGCGCATCCAAAGGTGCTGGATGTTCATAGTGATCGCAGGGGGTACCTTGACCCTCGGTTCCGAACCGAGCCCCATTATCTTTTTTATTCGAAACATCGGATGAACTCTGCGTACCTTGCGCAAATAATCAAACTTCACCGTGCGTCGGTCGACCCTGCTTTGAGCGTACCTGTTCCACGTTTTTTTATTCGAAAAACCAATTATAAATATTCTCTGTATGCATTTTCTTGTCCAGTTTTTAAAACTTATTTCTTCATTTGGAACAATGCCAGACATATTGAAGAATAAAAACGATGAAAAAATTGCAATCAATTTAGTAATTGAACATGTTTACGTTGATTCATCATCAAATACTAGTTTATCATTTGTGTTGGAGTTCCAACTGCAGATCGTTCGCCATGTGATGCAGCATACTCTCCAGTAAGAACCCTCCATCACCGTGACCTTCATGACATTGGTTAGCATCCTTGTCAACCATCAGTATCCATCAACCCGAATGGTATCATTCTCCGGGAACTTGTCAGAAGAAGAACATTTACTAGTCCAAGTAATTACATCACCCTCTCATTTTGTCTGAGATTCTCATGACTCTTCGGAAGAATCGTTGTACCCTGAAAAGCAAAACAACCAAGAATTACATTCTAATTCATTAAAATGTCAATAAAAAAAATAAACAATTTTTAATCAAGTTCAGCCCTAGAACCGTGAACACCATCTTATTACAAAGCATCTGGTTTTCGTTTTAACTGTACAGGCTCGCGTAGATAATCCAAATAAACACATCCTGTCACTTCACAGACAAGTGTCCACTTCAATGATCTGCTAATTCTCCACGATTATAGGTCCACAGTTACTTCCAATGTACATCGCACATAATGATTAATTGACGTCCAACTTCATAATCCAACTTCATGACTTCATGAATGGCGGTGAAGACCATTTTCAATTGTCGTCATATGGTTGATGCGTTGATTCCGTATGAACTAAATCCTACGAATTCGAACCCTGATCTTCAAAAATCGTCCATGGAAAAAGTAATTTATCTGAAAGAAAAATGAAATGAATGAAAAGTATTTGTACGTCAGTTTATTGAACCACCAAAGTGGATAATAAAATTTGATATATTTTAAACGTTCTACTTATTATTTATTGTTGTAAATAATTTAATTATTGTTGGGATTTTGGAATTAAATTAAACTTTGATTCGCACTTTTAATAAACACTTTTATTCAATAAGAACACACGGCAAAGAGAACGATCTGTCCACGACGAAACTTCCAAAAAGACTAACTAGTTTGTTGTCACAACCAAGTATTTAAACTACCCGTAACCATTGTTAATTCCTATAACTTAATCCTAAACATATGTCCGAAAATTATGGACAGACGGACCATCAATATTCTTATCTGTTTGAGTTTTCCTTTTTATGATACGTTCGACGTAAAACTATTTCCTTACACAAGAGTGTCTTAAAAAGATAAAGAAATTGAAACGAAAATACTGAGAGTGTTCTCCAGATGTTTTCTTGTTCTTAAAAATTAATAAAATTATTTTGTGTGTTTAGATGAATTTTTGACAATTTTAATCCTTAAAATCAACAATTATATTGTTGTTTTCCGATTTTTTTTTATTTTTCAAAAAAGTTTTTTAATTACAGTACTACTATATTTTTCTAAATATTCCGAGTAAACAATATATCTTATGCTTGTTTAAACGATTGTAACACGATTGACGAATACACAAATCTAATTTTCAACGATTAACATTAATTACTATATCTTTTGAATGATTACCTTTATAAAGTCCAAGTAAAAGTTCTCATTTGCATTCATATTTATGTTATGCATTCCCTCAAAACGTTGAATATTTTGTTCATAATCCATTTCTGTAAATAGTGTTGAAATTTAATTTGAGTTCAAGAAATCACAGCAGAGTTGACAATCTTAGAAAATTTAAATATATTACTTTCAAAATTTTGATTAGAGTAGTTTTAGATGAAGTGGTTCGAACAGCATCCATTCTAGTTGTACTCTTCAAATTTCGGAACGGTTTAAGGTAGTCGGTGTCGTACAGACAATAACAAAAAGTTGTATGGGAATTAAAAAAAGATGATGATATTTTCTTAATATTTTGCACACGTAATACTGAAAAAAAAAATCAAAATGCTTTTTCAAGCTAAAAATGAATCAATTACTTTGAAAACTGAATAATTTATTTATAAAATGTTCATTATTACTTCGTTTACAAGTCGTGACTTTTTCATCTGACTATACCTGATGAACCAATCAGAGAACACTTTTACCAGCGTTCTCCCGTGGATGAACGTCCGGCAACACTGTAGCACGTCGCGCATAAGAGCCGCATAACCTCCGAATTTGTTTTCACAATGGAGTTACCAGTTCGTTTCAAAAACAAATGGATAAAAAAAAGTGTTTTGCAAAAAAGACTACAAGCAAGTGATCTCGGAAAATCTCGTAAACGAAAAACTGATGTGAAACCAAAAAATTGCGAAATATACGCCGGCCGTAGACTCGTAGAGTTCGATGTTCTTGCTGACAAGTTCAAGTGCTGCAAATGTGGAGTTCATCTCCACCTCGACAAAATTATCGGTGAAAAACGGAGAGGTCTACATTCTACCTTATCTGTCAAATGCCACCTTTGCTCGTGCATAACAATTGTTCCAACGGGAGCAACGCATGACGTGAGCAACAATGTTGCAACTGACGTGAGCAACAATACTGGGAAACAATCTCGTCAACGATGTGATGTCAATTCTCGTGCTGTACTAGGTTTGGCATGAAAATTTATAAATTTTGTGTTAATTAGTGTAGCAAAAAATTTTACCAACTTTATTTATTTATCAATTTATTATCAACATAGGTTGCGTACATGGTGGAATAGGAAATGCAGCACTGAATAAAATTCTAGCGTGCCTGGACGTACCTTACATCACCACCAGAGTTTTCAAAAAGTATGAGCGAGAAGTAGAACGTGCCATCGAAAAATCGACCTCTGAGAGTTGTAGAAAAGCAGCAAATGAGGAGCGGCAATCAGTATTACGTAAAATAAATGAATTAGTCGAAGAATTGTGAGAGTTGTTTTTTGAGTTGCACATTTATTTTTACAATCAGGTTTATATAAGAATCGCAGAAAATTATATATATTTTTGAGATCTTTTACGGAGCTTCTTCATTAAATCAATTTCTTCATTTGGATTAATTTTTTATAATCAAACAACTTGTCATTTACAATTACAATGAACGAGCTATTTTTCAGATTACTTTGATACATTTCAGTTTTTATTGAAACTGCTTTTTTGTTATTTATATACAATTACAATGATTTGAATCAGATTATGAAAATATTACAATTCATCAATTACAGTTACATATATTTAGAGCTAGAATATTAGTAATAATTTTAAATTTAGAAAATTTTATGTAAGCCTATTTGTACAAATTGAATGAATTGATTATATCAATTCATCCCATGTATTTTGCCAAATAAAAAGTCACTGAAATTCATACCTATTTCCCATATTTTTTATTTATAAAAATTTTTCCTATAGGCCAAAAGCGATAGGGTCCGAAATTTTACACAGTGTCAAGAAATGTCAAGAAGAAGAGTCCACGGAGAATTTCGACGCAGCAGTACAACGAGTGATAAATATCATCGTTTGCTACGATATGGGGTGGAGTAAACGTGGCAACGGTCGGAGCTATGATAGTCTCAACGGCTACAGAGCAATTATAGGTTTTTTGAGTGGAAAGGTGCTTGATTACCGTACTCGAAACCGAAAATGCCAAAAATGTAGCCTTGGACAACCGAAAGACTCGCACGACTGTAGACTTAATTTCCAGGGCAGCGCAAAAGCCATGCAAGTGTTGGTGCTGAACTTATAAACAGAAGCAACATCTTGAAAGAGGCTCGGTTGAACGTTGTGTGCGTCGTCGGCGATGATGATTCATCTACAATATCTGCTGTGCGTAGTTAGCGATCCGACACAGTTCACAAACTCAGCGACAGAAACCATCTGCAGAAACATTTCATGACTGAATTGTACAACTTGCAATCGAAACACCCAGAGATGAGAAGGAAGGAGGTTATACCGCACTTGAAGAAATATTTTGCGTACGCTGTATCGCAAAACAAAGGCAACAGCGCTGAGTTAGCCGCAAATTTGGAATGCATCCCTGATCACGTGTTCGGGTTTCATGAGAATTGTCGCGTTCGGGATTGGTGTAAAAGAGGAGATAACGACGAGAATCAAAACCAAACTATTTTGTTAACGGACAATAAATTGCACGACGAATCAAAAAAGATTTTCAAGAAGTACGCCAACAGTTCTTCAAAATTTTCGGTTGCCGCCTCGAGCCAAGCGAACAAAGCTCTCAATTCAATTATGTCGCGAAAAGCCCCCAAAAGTCACTGTTATTCAAAAAGTGAATCGAGCGATTTTAGGTACGCGGACTCGGTCCTCATTATGAACGAAGGTCACTCTTCTATTCTGCACGTCAAAAAAGCGATGGGATTGGCGCCGGGAAAGTTCACGCAGTCGTACGTAGAACAGATGGATCTGGAGAAAATTAAAAAAAGCGCGACTTTAAAGTTACCCGAAAGTAAACATCGGAGAAATGTTTTAGCAAAAGAAAGGGCTGAACTGCGAAAAAAAATGAAAACAAAGAAGGGGTGCAATATCGATCGAACATTGGCATTGACTGCCCCGAAGAAGATTTTGAATCGATATTTGATTATGATTGCGAACAACATTCAGTCCCTGGTTCTTATATCCCCGTTTATTTCGATTAAGAGACATCCGGTTTAGGACGAAATGCTGAAATTTTGCAGATCGCGGCAAAGGCAGGGGACCGGTCATTTAAAACTTTTATCAACCCTACACAAAAAATTTCTCCTTCTGCTGCAGAAGTGACTGACTTCGAAAACAGAAATGGCCAATTATTCGTGAGAAACGAGCTTGTAGAATCGGTAACATTACCCGACGCTTTGACGTTGTTTCACGCTTTTTTGAACGGGTTCGGGAAACCGTGTTTGTTAGTCGCGCATAACGCCAAATTCGATGCCATGCAGTTGACTAACTCAATTTTGAGCACGCGAAACATCAAGTTATTTCATTCGGTTGTAATAGGTTTCTCGGACTCTCTGACTCTTTTCAAAAAATCTTACCCGAAGCGAAAAGGTACTGGTCAATTCAAGTTGAATTCTCTAGCTGCAGACTTTTTGTCGGGGATCGATGTAGATAGCTTTCACGACGCAATATATGACGTTATAATTCTAGAACGACTTCGCACTAAACTTTTATCTGAGGCGGATATCATACAAGCGAAAAAATCGTATTCTTCTTTTTTTACAAGCAGCAAGAAGCAAAAGCAAGTTGCAGTAACAACTGCTTCATTGCAACCTATCAAAGATATTGTTTCCGTCAGAATATTTAAAAAATGATCGAAGCTGAATTAAATTATTCGGATCTAGTTAAAGTTTTCAAAGAAAACGGCGAAACCGAAATTTATAATATAATAGCTAAAAAAATTCACTAAAAATAAAAAAATTATTACGACTGTGATTGAGCATTTCAAAAAAGTGAAGTAACTACTTTTGTTGCATGATGAAAAACTTTATATTTTAAGATTTTATGTACTATGTATTGCGAGAATTACTTATTCCAAAGAAAATTAAATTATGTTAGAATTACACTGTTTCAAAATTAATTGTAATTTTCAATTCTACAACCTGCATTTTTTTATTCTATTTCGTTTGTTTGTTGTTTAGATTTTTTTAACATTGTCTTTTATCGGCATTTTCAATTATAATTCTGCAAACTTGCAAATATTAATTATCAATGATAATTACATTAATTACTTATTACATGGATTAAACAACAAACGAACAAACAAAAAATGATTCAAATATAACTCTAATATATCAATCTTGCAACGCCTGAATTTGAAGGACCGCGCTTTGTTCTTATTCGCCATGCTCTACAGTGTTGCCGATGTGTTCTTACGTTGTCATGTGAATGGTTATATTCAACTGAAAACGTTGATTTGTATTTCTTATTTTTGAACAAATTAGTCTCAAGACAGCTAACTCATTTAAACTGTAAGTTTCGTTAAGATTACAGATTACACGTACGAATTCTCAACATTATCTGACTTTTTTTTCCAAAGTTATTCAATAAAACATCAGTCATCATGTCGTTTTCTCTATCTCCGCCATAAGAGCCTATGTTATTATGCCCAATTCGAAATTAAAATATCTCCATTTCTAGTTCAAGAAACGTTTAAATTTAACGGCAATCGCTAGAAATCTAAACTATTATTCATTTAAATTTCATTCACATCTGACTATTTGTAGTTAACTCACCGACTACCTTAATTACTGGACACAGGATTCAGACCATATTAAAAATTAAATTAACTGATATTTCAGTTAGGTCCGAAATTATTGAGATAAGAATTGATGATAGAATTAAGACATCGGCGAAAAACAAAGATCAACTACTTTCAATTATCCTTTATTATATTAAAAATCTGAAACTGTGTGTTGCTTCGTTAATCAAGACTTACATTGCGAGAACTAAGTTATATAAAAATCAGATGAAGAATATCTATTCTCAACTTCGAAGAAACCATATCATAGAGAAACCCAACAGTCAATATCAAAGTGGGTGAAAGCAACCCTCAACCAATGTGACATTAACACGGAAATTTTTTCAGCGCAAAGGACACGCCACGCGTCTACGTCAGCAGCGTGGTAACAGGAGGTTAGTATAAATTCCAGTAGTACCGCCGCAGGTTGGACAGGAAAGTCATCGGTATTTGCGAAATTTTATCATAGACCAGTACTTAGCTCAAACAAAGAGTTTGCAAAGGCAGTCTTATCAAAAAATTAGAATTAGGTACATACACTTATTAATCAAATCAATAAAAAAAACATTCAATTTGGTATGAGTTGAAACTATAGATATTGACATTGTCCGACTGACAAAGATCGTTTTTTGTTTGTTATATAATTCATATGATCAATAAATTAAAAATCCAAAACAAAATCCATCGTATTCTTTAAACGTCTACAAGTGATCTAGAGAACAAGGCAGAGAAAAATCAAACTATGATTTCTTGAAAGAGAAATTCATAGAGACAGGGACTGTTATTATACTGCTAATTTTATAATATCAAGTTTGCAGTTCGGCGTATGGAATAAACCGAAATTGAAAAAAAAATTGGTTGGAAATATTTAATTACAAATTACAATGAATGTTATTAACAATTAATTTTTGAACGATGTAATATTGTTTTTCACCACACGTGCATGGAAAACGGCCACTTTTCGCTCTAGGCTACTTTCTTTCTGCTCTTATTCCGAACCAATGCAAAAGCAAGCAAGCTTCGTTCTCGTAAGTTGTCTCAACCTCGTGTAACTCACTCGTTCTGAAGCCTACTTCTAACATTCGTTCACAACAGGCCATATCCCGCACAATCTTAGGATGGGATGCGGCTATTTCTCACGCACTCGTGGTGAAAACCATCGTACATAACTCGGACGTGAAGTAGACTATCATCGACGAGTGATGCTTCACGCTGCGGAGCTGTTGTCGCCGCTGCGGAGCTGAAGGCTACGCGCCGTGAAAATAGCTCCGCTTACGTGAAAACCACTTGTCAGGAATGGCCTTCTTCCCGCTCTAGTTATGTAATGTACTACATATTTTTTACAACCTTGTTTTTATATATTTTTTTCAATTATAAATCTAATTCAAAAGACAGACTCCTAGTAAAATTTTCGTAGCGGTTTTCTGTAACGCTTTTTGGGAGCATATATTTTGAATACAGACCATCCCCCAAGAATTTTCGTGACGCTTTTCTGTAACGCTATTGGAAGACACATTTTAAATGCCACACCCCCAGTGGTTGGACAGTCTCTGTCAATATAATTGATAATCGAATTAACTTACCTAAGTGACATTTGATCACAATTCTGTGAGCTGCCTCGTCCGAATAGATAACTTTCCCGCCATTCCCAAAATATATTATTAATCGTCAAGATAAAAAATTGTTTTCGCAGTGATCTATTGATAAGAATGGATTTTGTGGTTTTGAAATGTAATGAGCTTGGAAGGAAGGAATAAAGCAGAAACGAGTGAAAATAGATGGCGTGACAGTTTCTTCAATTGATTTGAAAGCAGGGTTTTTAAAAAAGTCCTTTGGAATTGGGTGGTACGATCGAGCAACATACGTCACTACAAGTGATCTATTCTGACGAGGCAGCTTACATAACTGTGATCGAATGTCACTTAGGTGAGTTAATTCGATCATTCAATTTTTGGACACATTACATTACGTCAAATTATCTAAAAAACTTTTTCCAATTGGCCGGCCCAAGGAGATTCGAACTCCTGACCTATCGAACACAAGTTAAAGCGTTATCGCCACACCAACTTGTCTCGCTATTTTGCTAATTTCCATAATACACTAATTTTACTTTTGCGGTTAAGTTCCTGTTAAAAAGTGAAGGAGATACTAAATGCTGTGAAATAAGTTGATTAGCAGCATTGCTTTCAGTATCTATAAATATCAACAAATAGTTTTTGCTTGAGTTGATTATACGTAGTCGTGCTTTGAAAGGTCATAAACAATAATTCGAAATGTTATAACAATATTAATTGAATAAATAATTTTTGTTACTTTAGAAAAATGATTAAAAAGTTATTTTATTTGCAGTGTCCTTATTGTCCAAAGTCTTTTATATCAGCCATGTATGTGAATGCACACATCAGTCGACGGCATTCGACAAACTCCTCTACGCCAGATGAATACAAAAATGAGACAGAAAAATTGCACAACGAAATAAAAACCTTAAAAGAGAGATTGAATCAGACTGAAAAACTCATCAATGAGTCTAACAAGTGGATGGAATCCAAAAATTTTGATGTTCAGAAGATTGATAAAGCTGAGAATACCGATGAAAGTACTTTTAAGGTTGGCGACTCTAAATCAGAAAAGTCTGAAAATTTATCTGAGCAGATGAACAAATGTAACTTGGATGCAAATACGACATTGATTAGTGAACTAAAGGTAATATATAATATTTTATCTTAAAATGGAGAAATTTTTTAATCCTCATCCTTACTAACATATAAGAATGAAAATATGTTTGTTTGTTTGTCAGCGAAAAACTCTCAAACTAAACGATATATTCGGAATGAAATTATACATCGTTATTCTTTAGCATCACAGAATCAAAATAGGCTACTCAAAAATTTAATTTGAGAAGTATTTTTTGAAAAAATTTCAATAATATTAAATTTCAACTTTCTTCGGCGACGAATTTTCTTCCGTTTTTTGATGGATTATGTTCAATTAAAATATTGAATTTTAACATTAATTGGAAAAATTATTACTTTTTGATTCAATAAATAATAAGACTTATTTAGAAAATTGAAATTTACGTTAATTTTTGAACAAAATCTCTAAAAATCCTAAACCGAAAAAATTATCATCCAAGTGGATATATTTTGTTATACTAGAGACTGGTAAAAGACTCAAAAATTTTTAAGATAAATCTTAACCATCTTTACTATAATAGTATATAGTAATGGTTCGAATGTAATACAACAATTATGCCAAATGATAATGAGAATTGAATCACAAAACACAAACATATTTTTGTTTTCATATCAAAGTAAAAAATGTGGA
>JAAMPD010001920.1:0-18890 GCA_025266255.1 Trissolcus basalis | reverse complement strand
TTTTAAAACTGTACATAATACTTTTAAGAGGTTAGGAATATGATCGCATGTGACAGTAGGAAGAAGTTTGTTTATGTTTGATTGTCAAAAGTTCGAGTTCATTCATTTTTATAGTTATATAATAATAATATCAAATGTTGTAGATTCTGAAATTAAAAAATGCCTGTTTCCTGTTCAACGAATTGTGGCAAATCTGCCAGTTTAAAGGTATGAATTGAATTGAAAATATTTTTACATTTTATAACTCTAATATAACCTCATATGACATAAATTTTCGTTTTGTTATCATTGAATGAGCAGGATTTATTTGAATTCTAGAGGCCCAAAACTGGAGATGCTTTATGTAAAGAATGTTTCTTCTGGGCTTTTGAGACTGAAATTCATCACACCATAATCAATGGAAAATTGTTTAAAAAGGGTGACAAGGTAGCAATAGGAGCTTCAGGAGGAAAGGACTCAACTGTATTAGCATATGTTATGAAATTACTCAATGAACGTCATAATTATGAACTTGATCTGTTTTTACTTTCCATTGATGAAGGAATCACAGGTAATTATTACTTGAAATCAATTTTGGAATATTGCATTTGCTTTAAAAATGATGAAACTGTTCAACTAACAAAGTTATGTTCCAATCTAAGGTTATCGAGATGATAGCCTGGAGACGGTAAAAAAGAATCGAGATGATTACGAGTTACCTCTCAAGATATTGTCTTATAAAGATTTATACGGTTGGACAATGGACGCCATAGTCGAGCAGGTGATTTATGAAAATGATTTTTCCTTTCCTTTATCCATTCAAATTTAAAATAAATCATTAACATTTTGAAAATGATCTTGTTTGTTTTTGTTTCTTAGATAGGTCGTAAAAATAACTGCACTTTTTGTGGGGTATTTCGACGACAGGCACTCGATAGAGGAGCAGCTTTATTAGGAGTCGATTGCATTGCCACAGGTCACAATGCAGATGACATAGCGGAAACTGTATTAATGAATGTATTACGTGGTGACATAGCAAGATTGCAAAGATGTACATCTATTATCACGGTAGTATAAAACATGCTTTTTAGTCACACCTGCATGCGAAACGCACCCTCGCGCCGTGTAAGGCGATATGTATACTGGTATAACATCAAATTTTGTTCTTAAAATGAGCATGATCGACTATTAACGCTCGGCCAACCTTGGGGTTTTGAAAAAACGTTCAAAAAAATCGAATTTGACCTTGCGAAATGACCCTTGATACGAAAATAACAATTGTGTATCAGTTTGGCCCAATTTTTACGAAAATTATTATTAAGGGAAGAGGTGACCCTAAACTGGTTGAAAAACGTCTAATATTCAAAATATAAATAAATGACCACTTTTTCTAAGAGGTCTGTGGAAAGTGGGCGGGAAGTCTTATTTGTCACAAATAATTTGGCAAAGTTTATTTTGTCCAATTACTAAATTAAATGTCTCACTTTATATCGCTATTTTTAGAGCGTTAAAAGGAATTCCTCGAGATTCTGAATGTAAAAATTGAAATTCATCCAAATTAAACTCAAGTTGATAGTTAGGTGTCATTCCCTTCGAAGGTCCTTATCATGAGCAAAGAAATAGTAAAAATAATGTTTCAGGCAAGTGACGATTCCATCCCTCGATGCAAACCTTTAAAATATACTTATGAGAAGGAAATTGTCATGTATGCGTATTTTAAAAAATTGGTGTACTTTTCTACCGAATGTATCTTTGCTCCCAATGCTTACCGGGGTCATGCACGTGTTTTTTTAAAAGACTTGGAGAAAATACGGCCTTCTTCAATCATTGACATCATTCACTCAGGTACTGAACAGAATATTGATAATTATTTTATAGAAATAAAATAAACTATTGTTTTGTATGTACAAATAATTTATTAAATTGATCAAGTCTTGTGGCATGTCGGAAAGAGCTTGAATGCTTGTCTGCCGCTCGTTCGGTATACATTGTTCTCTATACAATCTATTCACTTATGCAAGAGTGTTAGACTATGGACTTGAATTTGATTAACCGATTTTGCATTAATGATGAGCATTCATAGTATTCTGTAGAAATTTGTTTTGCTTGTAATTTGATTCGATATCAAAATTACAAACGAAATATAAAACGTAAGAATTAATTTTTCATGATTTCGTTTTAATTAATAAAAAAAATTTTTCATTTCAGGAGAACGTTTGCAGATAAAAAGTGGAGTCAAACTACCAGAGCGAAGAAATTGCACACGTTGCGGATTTGTATCTAGTCAAGAAGTTTGCAAGGCTTGTGTTTTATTAGAAGGCCTTAACCGAGGCCTTCCAAAATTAGGCATCGGCAAGTCAAACAAAGCCCGCCAAATAATGATGCAAACTAACAACAGTGCATCAACAAATATCGACTTCTAATGTCGCAGCACATGATGTTTTTGAATAAAAAAATATATTTATCATATTTGCAAGACTTACAGTTCTTTAAATGCCTATAAAATAATTCAATGTTATTGTTTAGCAAATATTTAAATTTTGCCAATTCTTCAATTTAATCCTCACTCCCAGTACAAATTATGTTGGCAATTTGTACAATTGACCAAGTTCATCAAACTATATAAGCCGGCTGTTTTTGTGCAATAGGTTTTCGACATATTGGACAGCCGTTTGTGATATGTTCAGAACAGTCCTCACACAAGCAAACGTGTCCACAAGGAAGCAAAATGATTTCTCGAGGATGTATGCGACAGACGATGCAACGTTGATCCTCGCGCAGGTCTGTGTCACGGACACGCTGTCTTCGTTCTTTTCGAGATGCTGCTAATTCTCGACGCATCTCATTCGCTAACCGTTGCTCTTCTCGACTTTTCCAGTATCTTCTTACAACTACTCCTCCAATCACCACTCCAATTGCTCCAAATATAAGACACAGCCATCTACAAACAACTTTGTCAGTTTGTCATATATATAAATACACATAAAGAGAAAAAGATATTTGTTCACCTGTATGTTTTCCGACGTTCATCTAAAGTCCTTACTAAAGAGTTAATTGACATGGTAGTCAAATAAAATGGAGTACCATCAACTGGTGGTTGTAAAATTAAAGAATTTGGTTTTTCGGGAGAAGAGGCCAATTCTCCTATACCAGTAATTATTGCTCCTTCTCGAAGCATTTCTTCTGTGGATTGTAGCCCTCTCTGACGAATTCCTAAAAAAATCCTATACTTGATTTATACTGTAAGATAATGTAGGTATATTATGAATACTGAATATTTTAGATGAATATTTTAACTTGATATAATTTTATCTTGGAACAAACTTTTTTTCGTAACCTTTTTTATGACCCAGATAAGAATTTGACAGAACTTGTCATTGTTCGGTATAAAAATTAAAAAAAAAAAAGAACGAGAAGGAATGATTAGAAAAATTCGTTACAATTAATGATATTGAATTGTGTACCAGTGAAAAATCCCCATAAATGAGCCCAAAATTTGGGTGCAGTTGGTTCAAAATTATCAGCAACTATGTCCATATCTAAAATTTCTGCGGCTAATGCATCAGTGATTTCAACCTGATGTAGACCATTCTTTAGTACAAATGGCACTGTGTGATGTGTTTCATTCAGTATACGTTCTTGATCAGTCCTAAAAAATCAAATAATATTGTAAATTCTTTTCAATTTGATTTAAAATGAATAAATAAGAAATGAGTATATGAAATATTTAGGAAGCATGTTTTTAAACAAATTTAAAATACCAAAATCCGGATGTACATCTAGCAATGACATGTTCTTTGACACAAAGTCTTTGAACAACTCCTTTGACATTTTCATTGTTTACACTTTGGAGTGGTTCACCAATGGATTTGACTGCACCTCTTATCGCCACATAATCACATTTGCCTGTCTCACTATTTTTCAATATATTATTCAAGTCTGGTCCAACTTCATGAAATTCAGCATTCTATAAAATAAAAACAACATTTATTTCAGTTTGTAATAACAAAATTTCAGAAAAAAAATTTTGAAGAATGAATCATTTTTTGCGGAAGATGTTATGTAAATATGAAAAATAAATAAAACAACATCAATGAGATAGAAAATTCGCTAACTTTGTTATATATTGATGCAAATTTTGTTATCAAAATTTTAATCAAAAAAGTAAACTAACCTTGATCGATGTAATGGCATTTTTGCAATGATAATATTGTTTCAAACAAATACCGAAAATAATTGTGTCTAAACCCAGAGCGACGACTTCACCAAGATAATCCATGTTTTGATGATTAGGTTAAAAAATAGCTGAGAGTTCTGTGTTACCTACTGACTTAGAGGTTATATGAACGAACTGTCAATTTCAGTAAATAATTTGAACGACAGGGGGCGCGATGTGCACTTTATTATAAAAGCCGGCTGCTGCATTGTTTTTGTTAGGTTAAAGTTAAAAGCAAATCTCTCCTTGGTTCGCATTTCCTAAGGAGACTTGCTGTAAAACCGGCCCTTGTAAAATTATATACACAAGTGATAAATTATCAGAATCAAACAACTCGTCGACTTAGTCATTTTAAAAAACAACAGATGACTCTATCATTCACAACAAAAAATGCTTAACATTGTGGAAATTGTACGATCTTCCGAAGATGTTTGCAAAATTTGAATTACATTTGCACTGAATAGTAGAGCAAGTTTCTAAGCAAAAAGTACAATGTTATTTTTCTTAAAATTTTGTTTATATTTATTTACAGTCTTATTTGTTATTTTTTTGAATTTGTATTTTTCAATAAGCAAAATTAATGATTCATCAATTGAAAACCTCATTAACTGTTGTTTATTCTTGTGATCGTACCACTTAGCTAAGATTGAATCATCTTGTCCGGAACTAATATAAGAACCGTTTTAATCAAATCTTTACGACGTACCTAGCTAAATTGAACAAAATTCAAAATTCATACCACTAATCTGGCTAGACGAGTTTTCTTGTGTATTTATAATTTTAAAGCTCTTTTGTTTCATCCACTTGAAATATTCGTACAATCTTTAAAATTAATACCTGCACTCTTGTATACTATTTTTATTACATGTCAATTATGAATCAATGAACAAAGACAAGAGATACCGAAATGTTCTGGCATATATTTTACAGTACTTTGTGGCCCAACACTACTCAATATCACAAGAGTCGTCGTTCGGGGGTCAGAGACCAGTAGATGTAACAGAAGTTATCCTCGTGAAACATAATATTGGCGATGTTTCAATAAGGAAATAATTTTCCGTACAATGTATCGAAAAATAGTGAAGACAGTGTTCCGTACACTCGTTATGAAAAATTATATGTTGGACTGTATTTCAATTGATAGGTTTTCGCACTTGTACAAAAATATACTGTCAATGTCCCTAATCCACTTATATAATACATAGTTCAAAATTCTGACTGTTTTGAAACTGTTGAAACCTTAAATGTGAAAAACCTGATTTATTTAATAAGCAAAACAGACAACGAAGCTCCTTAGTATGTAACAATTAATTATTAAATTGACAAAGTTATTTGTAAATGTCTGTATCAGATATTAGGAATAATCAAATACGTGATTTGAGAAGCGATTGTAAGATAATACTGAAATATACGTGTACATAAAATTTGTTCCAGTTTCAATTTTGACATAGATATGTCTATTGGCACTGAAATCTGTGTTCAAAATTTAGAGCGTTACGTCGGGGAAGGGGGGTTATCTATTAACTGAGGGTAATTGGGGTGAAACAAATATCACTTGTTCGTATTGTGAATGAGAAACATAATTACAGCGACACTTATCCACCTATCAACAACACCTCACAAATGTTACATGATAACGCGTTCTAGCAAGGCGTATACATTTCGAAGTGTATACGTTTTCATTTACTTCTGCATAACGAAGGTAATTCAACATTTAACTTTTTGATTTTTTTAATGACAAACTATGACGTAGTTTTATAATTGTGGATTTATTGAATTTGAATATACTTTATTAAAAAAAATGTGTCAAAATTCGATTTAACGTACTCTGTTTTCGCAAATATAAGGACGGAACAGGTACATTTGTTTAAAAATGAACCGCCGAGTAAACATAAATGAGATCACCAAAAAAAATGTGTGCAGTCAGAGAGACCATTGCTCTCTCGTAAGTTCAAATACTTTCCAATTCTACTCTTGTCACAAACTGTCATTTAATCAATACCTCGATAATTATAAAGCCGAAATGTTAAAAATATACATTGATTTTTTAGGTACAGCACATTCTGCAATGGATAAATGAAAGAACTGATGAGATTCATCACTTTACATTCATTTTAGTATTATTTTTCAGACGTCCGTCGCATTAAAATTCGTCTCAATTTCCAATTTAAAAGACATATGATTTTCAATGTAAGGTTTCTTTATAACCAATTAGAATTTACTTACATTAACATTCTCAGTTATGGTTGAAAGAAATAATTAAATTTGGTTCGTTCATTAAATTGAAACAAATTATTAAAAGGAACATCATATCAGAGTCGAGAAAAACTGTCTTTACTTGTATTACCTTTTATTATCCTCATTTTTCGTAACAGTATAAGCTTTACTACCAGATTTAATAAAGAGCTGTGTTTACTCTGGCATTAGTTCGTTTTTTATTGATCAAAAGTTAAAATCGGAAAAGATAAAAATGTAAGTTTAACATCATAAACAAGAGATCGAAATTTTCGAAGACAAATAGATAGAGAAATATATAATTGAAAATACAATAAAAGACATGAGCGCATCGTACCAGTATACTGGAGATTGCCAAGATATCTTTATTGAGTGGCAACGAAAAATAGTCAACAATAATACATAAAAAAATAATAACTTGGCACAGATAAATACATCTATCTCCTTTTTTTGTCAACAATAATGTAAAGAAATAGAAAAAGGAATCACAAGATTGTTGTGTTAATGAATAAACAAATGATATTTTGTTCATCAATTATATAACGTTTGTTTAATTGATTTGGTTTTTTTCCTGACCGACTGATAGAGATTCGAGCAAATCGGATTGATCTTTTAAATTCGAGCTGGAACAGATGGCGGTGAGCTTTCGGCGGTGAATGATCTAATTTATTAGGGTTGCCGCATAGTTATATAAAGGCCAGTTGTCTGCTAAACAGAAAGACAAAAATGTAATCCCCTGGTGCATAGTTCATACTTCGCGCCAGTTTGAATAATTTCAGCTTTACGTTCTGCTTACAATGGCCTTATGTTTCAGACAAAGTCTCGTTTTTACTATTTGCCATTTATTATGCAGTAGGTGTTGAATCTCTTGCATACCAGCCGACAAATTTTGCCCTCTGTATTAGTTTTTTTTCTGTAAAAGATACGACGAATTACTCGTTGCTTATTTTGACGAATAAAAAGCCAGCAAAAAACAACAATTGAATGTGAAACGTCGCGAGGCGTTGTTTTACCTCTCACCAAAGACAAAAGTATTAATTCATTTTTGCGTGGCTTTTTGCTTGCTTGCGGTTATGTGTTATTCCTTTTTCGGGACTTTTATCGTTTCGGATTTAAATTCTCAGTTCGAGGGAAGCTGCGCATTTCCGTATAGCAAGAAACGCAGCTCTTTCTGTATGCTAATGTCTTTTATCAGCCTTCTGGCAACTCTTGCCAAGAAAAGCGACCAGTTGCATAACAATGCTTTGAGGCATTATGTAGTAAAAGACAAACAGTGCTGCAATCTTACAATGTCGAATCCTTGGCTTTATTCGACGTATAAATTTTAAGACACGTTACGCTATTTCTTTCGAATGTGTGTTCACGCACAGGTATACCTATACGAGCAGGAGTTCGCGATACTCAAAAACTTTGGCGGTTTCGAAATGTCCAAACAATGGTCAATTTGGTAATATTTTTATGAAGCTTTTTGTTCCATGCTACTTGCGACTCCTAGCCGAGCTATTTGTTATCGTTAAAGTATATTTTTTATTTCCATCAAAGTTTCATGCTTTTTTACAAAGTTAAAAGGATTATGATGTTGTTTTGTTTATTTTTATTCGAGCTTGAAATGAAACTACGCTCCACTTGGGGATGTTCAAACTGTTATTTTTATAGTGCACATTCCTGCCACACTCCTCGATGATCTAATTATTCAAATAATTGCTGAGATTATTCTGGAAAACTTGGCAGAAGTTTCGATCATCAAGAATACCACTGCAAATGCTGCGAAATGTACAAACTTTCTATCGAGATTCGACAGTCCAACTGAAATTCTGACTTCATAATGATGCTTTTGCTATATAAATGCTTTTAATCGCGGTGACTCCTCCGAGCTAAAGCTTTTGAACTTATTGATCTTTCACGGTTTCAAAGAAATTGTTTGTAATGGAACAACTTGGAATGTTGGTTACTTCTTTGTCATTCTTATACTTGAAATTCATTTTTTATGGAAACGTGAAATCTCGTCACGTCTGGAAGTCTGATTTACTACTTCAAAGTGAACCCTCCCTTTTGGGCATGTCAGCTTCAATTCGATTGTCAGATTTTGAGTTTCCATAATTCCTATAAATGCTTTGAAGAGAAAATGTTGCGTGAGAATGATGACCCAGGGGACAATCTGTGTTACTCATCTTTGTCAGTGTAGCACATAAAATTAATCTCTGACCACAGATGAAAGTTTCACCCCTTGATGTCCATTCTCGTGAAATGTTTGTCTCGATAGACAAGATAAATTTTAGACATACCTTTTCTTTCAAAAAATCATTGTCAACAAACATTCATCCGCAAGTTTGAACTAAATTCATTTTTTTCTTTTTAAAATGTTTTCAGAAGCAACAACAACGTGAATAAAAAATACGTATCTTTTATGAATTAAATGGACATATGAGACGTCAGCCATCTGTTAGTTCCAACGGGATCCAGTTTTTTGCATGCATTGATCTTTGTTATGTCAATTATAGCGAATGAAATTGGAATTGATTGATTAAAAAAACATTCCTTGATAAGAAACGAATCTTTTATTTCGATCATATTTGTTATTTTGTGCAGTTAACAAAAGTAAAGAATTGTTAAACCAAAAATTCACTGGACTTGAAGCTTAAAAAAAAAAATGTGATGAACCCCATTCATCTTTTGTGATTGTAGAATCATATTTTTTTCACGTACACAAACATGCACACATGTTTGGCTAGTCAACATGCTCATATTAATGCCCAGGATTATACCGGCTTAAGGACGTTAATTCTTCTTGTTAAAGTAGAGTCTTTAATGTTTTTGTACATAAAAATTGTATGCTCCAAGAGCTTTGATTCGAATTACTTTTTAAGCATTTTGTTGTTCATTACCAGTCATTATTTTTATTCATTATGGAATCAACGTAATTTGACTTTAATCAACATAAGCTCATTAAAAAGATGTTTAGCATGAAAATGTAGTTAAAAGATAATTTTTATCTTCCCCGTTCAATTTATCTTTATATATGATTAATAAATGAATGCGATTTGTTTCAGAATTGTTATACAATGGGTGAAAACTATTTTTTGTGGCCTGAAATATCATTTTGCGTCAATCTACCAAGAGTTCCAATTTTGTTTGCAAAAATTCAAGCTGCAATTATAAAATGTATTTAAATTGCATTTTCTTATTTTGTGTGTCTTATTAATTTGAATAAATAAGAAAATTTTTTTTGTGTAATATATCTTTGTATACTCGTTTTTCAGGTGTGTTAGATAGTATTGAACGTTATGTGCAGCGTCCCTAGAGAACCAATTGCAATATGTTTACATTTTCTTAACTTGTTATACAGCGGATGATTCGGGAAGCGACACACCTTAATTTCAACAGTCAATATGCAAACTCTGACCGTGTCGCATAAACTTCTCGAAAATCCTGCTTTACGAGCAAAGGGTGTTTGGTATATAACGGCGACTAAAATTGGTCATTTCAAAGTGACTGATGCTAGCGAAGTAATCTAAGCTGCACTTAGACACTAACATTTAAGGTGACATATAGTCTGCGGTTGGTACACCGCTTACAAAATCCGTGCCTAAAGTTGTCAGGCGCGTAAAATAAGTTGAAATTCGAATCCACTTTAAATCGTAATCAGAAGTGCATCCTAAATGCATTTGCTAATTGAAGTTTATGAATTTATTAATTAAATGCATATATTGATCAACTTAATGTTACAGTCAAAAAGTTCTTTATTAAAATTTAATTGACAACCTTTCACGTTTTACACTGGTATGATATTGCATAAAATTAATTACCATCCTTTTGAAAACACGATAATGAAAATATATTCGCCGGTTCATATTATAATAATGAATTCGATGTTCATTGTCATGTAACGAGGATATTTCATCTGATGTACAGTACGTTTTGCTTGTCTTACGCGATGGGTGTGTTTACGTAGCACAATGGCTGTAGACTATAATCCCAAATGATTTTTACTTTGTGCATGTGTAACGGCACAAAAGAGCATGCATAGCCACGAGCACATACACCGCGTAAATACTTAAACATTGTGTGCTATCTGAGAACTTTGAATTGCTTACAGATCACGTTACGTTGTGCGAACATTTTGCATAATTCAAGTCCGGGATCGACACTCAGAGTTAATATTAAATATCAATCTATTAACACAGCAAAATTGATTTTACGAGATTGCATAATGCAACATTTCATGACACCGCTTTATTCGTCCAACTTGTTCATTTTTAGTCTCTTTTCAGCCTGTACAAATTGAACAATACCTCCGTACTAGAATAATTCCTAAATATCTTTATACATGGAAGATGGAAATTTACAGAAACAAAATAGACCAAATTTTACACGTTAGATTGTTCGCTGTGTAATCTTACACATGTCATTATAGTGTTTATTTTACCTTGACGTTTGTTAATATATGATGAATAATCAGCTGATACCGACGATAATCTACAACTGGCCAATATATCTACTACATGCTATTCATGTTTCAAAATAAGGAAAGAGCCAATTTCATCATTTTATTGAAAAGTAGCATCATTTGTGCAACATTTCATTCCCATCAAATGCAATCAATTTTTCTTGAAAGCTCTCTATGATTCAATTCAATCGTCAATTTCATCTCACACGAATATACAAATTGTATTGAATCGCGTGGATTATATATCAAAATAACCAAATTTACATTAGAAAGTTAATTTTCATTTTTGTTTTCTTTTCTAACGCGTACGACAAACGAGATGGAAAATGTTGAGAACAGGATGAGACAAGAATAATCAACGCTACTCAATCATATAAGACAATGACACTTTATTGATATAACAAGGAAAGTTCCGATGAATTCGTTTGTTTGTTTTATTTTTATTTTCATTTTGTTTTTACAAATGAACGCGCAGTTCTCTCGTATGTACATTAATATATAAAAGTATAAAAAATATATTAGCGACGGGTCGTCACCTTGCATTTCAAATCGCGATGTGAATTCATAATTTATGAATCACGATAATTGACATCGCGCGTCTCCCGAATCGCGAGACATTTCTTCGTTAACGCTTCTTTCTTTTTTTGTTCAGTAATATATTCGAGCGACGAACTGAGATCATTTACTTCACTCTCTACTCATTAATACTTCAAACGAAAATTCAAAAGAGAAAATGATTGACAAATTGGACACAAGCATACACGCACACCCTCACAACGAAGACGACGTTACATTTGTTTGACTTTTGTGCGAAATAACAATCGACCAATCGATTGTTCCATCGTTAATAGACCTTAATACGAACTTACAATTTATAAATTAGCTCTCAATCAGCCAGTAACCGATGGATTTCGCATATCGTATGTGTGCATATTTATAAATTAAAGTTATAAATTAAAAATAGGTTTGTTATACAAATACAATCATAAAGGTGAGCGCAGTAACTGTTTCACCGGCAGAGTATTTATATTTATGATTATTCACAGGCACATTCAAGCATTGTAAACTGTCTCGGTGTACAATTAAAAATGATGCCTTGCCGCGCTATTTTAGTTGAATGAAATCAAACGCTCGGTGTGAGTTAAGTTCGTCTCGTACGTTCATTTCATCATCATTGCGCTAATTGTACAAAGTAGTTGGATTAAACTGTTTTAAAGTAGAGGAAAAAAACTGCTTCAATCGAAACAGCACGTATACTCAAAATAAAAAAAATAAAGAACAGATTGTTATATGTTGAAGTATGAAAAGATGAACGCTTGACAATAGTGAAATTGCACGTAGATCAAATGTTGAGCAAATGTTTGATGTTATTCTTTCATCGAGATTACAATTCAAACGCATAAATATCAAAATGCAAACCCGGAGTTTGGCATTTGGACTCCGCGATAAACTATATATCAGTCAGATGATAATAATTTGCAAATACCGTAGACGCGTTGATTTTTTACAAATCACAAGTATTTCTTTCAATGACATCGACGGGAAATATATATAATTGAAAAGTGTGCCAACCGTATCGCGGCGTTAATTATTCGACCTCTCACTGTCCATTAATTCAACTTCTTAACCTCCCCTTTAACACTTCTTTAACTCTTTATAATTTAAGCAATTTGTCAATTTTTGTCATTCTGTTTATCAATTTTCAATCTCGAATGTTCGATGAAAAAAGTTTGCGCGGACATGTCACGCCAGATGAATAAATAAACTGGATGCAAAATAAATAAAAATTTGAAGTAAAAAATGAAATTAAAGAAAACTGTTGGAATCAAATTGGATGGCGACGATTCAAAAATACTTTTGATCTGTGCATCACGAATATATCGATTAGCGGTGTGCCAAAGCCTCGCTGCGAGTTTGATTGATTAATTCAAAGTAACGAACGAAAATAGCGCAGATGGGGAGGGGGAGGTGTAGTATATTAATTTCATAAATGGCAGCTAAGCTGTACAATTTTTTAGGGGATTTTAAAAAATGGCTGTGAGGCACCAGTTGCCGTAAAACGAATGATTGATACATCTAATACGTGCGTCGTCGACGTCCTTGATACAAGGAACGGCCGAGAAATGTAAGAGCGCGTTTTAATACACTCTCGCGAGCCAGATCCGAAACGTTAAAGTGCGTTTATTGTGAATTATTGCATCGACTGTATCGAATGGCACCGATATGATTCGAGCTGCCAGCGCTTGGCACGACAACGTGGCATCGCAGTTTCAACGATTTTTATGGCAGTTTGGCAGTTATTTTCTCATAGCGAATTGGAATTCGTGACCTTCAAATTGGTAACGCCGATTGAGGTCAAACAGGATGACATCCGACATCCAAGCGGCAGGGACATCGTCGTTCATTTTATCGAGTCTCTTGTTGTTTTTATCGTTGTGTAACACGATGCGTGTGGGTGTTAACCAACTCCCTACCTATCATTCACGGCGCCTCGTTTTCGATCTGACCATCACAACACGTTTATTGGTCGTTCGCCTCTGATATTGCGGATGAATGTTCGTCGTCATTTTAGCGATTAATTGCTCTAACTTTCTCACGTAAGATTCATCAAGCAAAAACTCATGATCAATCAGCTATTTTTATAGCTCTGATTTGACAGAATTTGTTCAAGGCGTTGATAACTTTTCATCGCACCTTTGACGTCAGATCGAAACAAGGCCTTTGTTTGTTTGCTTTTTGTATGAATAACGACACATCATTCTGTCCAGCACTTGTTTTCATAGAGAGACAAAAAAATATATCTTAGCCACAATAAAACATGACTTGGTGCATTTAGCAGAAACCTAATCTGGTCCCTTTTTTACACGACAGCGCCGGACTCTTCCATCCTGACGTGATAAACTACATAAATCGAGTCACCTGACGCAGAGCTCAAATTGTAGATAAGATACGTTTTTTTTCTCTCGTGGTTTTAATTGAAATTCGCTTTATTCGCGGCTTATTGCAATGTCAATTCCAAATGTTACCTCGTTGAAAAATAGAAGAAATTTCTCCAAAAATGTCTGAAAATATACTCTTCGAAAAGACTTTATGAAAATAGCTGTGCGCTCGCGGCATTTTCAGGCTCAAAAAAAATATCCGCGATTTTCAATTGCC
Source organism: Trissolcus basalis (assembly GCA_025266255.1). Lineage (NCBI taxonomy): Eukaryota > Metazoa > Arthropoda > Insecta > Hymenoptera > Scelionidae > Trissolcus > Trissolcus basalis. Next base: position 4,857 of record JAAMPD010001920.1, on the reverse strand, counting down.
TTTATAAAATATATCGTCGCGAAGTTTGCTCGTAGATCTTGTTTTACTTCGATGGCACCGTTCAAAGTATTTTTTTTCCTCTTCCCTGTCATTCCGTCACTTTAACATTCACTATTTGCTTGTTGGTTTTTCTTTTTTTTTCAACTTCTTGATTGAACAAGCACTGATTAGACTCGACAAACTTTACTATCATCAATCTTTCAAACTTTGACGATTAGAACAGTTATTTTCTTTATTACAATAAAATATTTGTAATATAAGCAAGCCTAATCTAATATATATATTGGCTTGTGTGTTAAAATTTACACTATTTTTCTTTTCAGAAAAACAGATAAAATCGGTGAGTTTAACATGGTTGGCGATGATGGAAGTTTGTTAAATCATTTTTTCGTATCCCGTGTTTTTCTTTTCATTTTTATTATTCGTTCAGAGATTTTGAAAGAAATTTCCGTGTAGCATTACGTTGGATCAGCCTGTATCGGCATTCTCGATATTCTCTCGTATCTTAGCATTATGTACATACATTATTTATATTCATAATATATAAATAATTCGTTATTTTTATATCCACATATATACATACATGCATATACATAACGAATCACTGTCTAGAAGTTATTTTTATAACGTTGTACGTGACTTTTCTGTATTATAACATGTAGGCAGTGATTTTATAACAATACGTGTGATAGGATATACAATGTCTAATTCGAATAAATATTTACACGCGCATCGGAATCAATGGGCAGTCGGGTCAATGGGTCATTAAATTTTTTTTAATATTAACAACAAACAAAATTTGCGATTTCATTCAAAGACTATTGTACACGAGTTGCGGTAGCTTTATTCGCAACATTATTATACAAACAATTGACCTGGATTGACATCAATTCGCATTATTAACACCTCGGCTCTGAAAGTTCGCGAAGTTTACAACGACTAGCTCATGCATTCCAACGATCCATCATGTTTCCCTGCATTGATCACGCACGAGCTTCAAATTTAAGAGCTGCTTCGATTTTGTTCCCTCTCGCAAACTTTGCTTATTAATATTACAAAACAAACAACTTAGCTGTCAACCGTCAAGGACACAGTTTTTTTATATCAGTTGCTTGGCAACTTTTTTTTTCATTTCTTTTTGTTTTCTCACTCAAACTGCCCACTCGTGATAAACTCTTAATCAAAATCGAACAGCAGGTACGAACAAAAATGTCATCCTCATTTTATACACATATAGTACTATCAAATCCATACGAAACACCTGAATTATATTCGACTAATAAATAACATCACCTCAATCGAATCATCACACGAGCGCTCAATGAACTTTGCTTCGCAGATACGCGCAGTTCGCAAAATATTTTCATTATCACTATCGGAGTATCTGTGCAACCAAGCTCGCCGAATTTTCAGTACGATTAATATATAAAATGTTTAAATCCATCCTACGTTCGTTCAATTGAATAAACGAGACAAAAGTAAAATGTTATTCATGTTCCATCTTGCGGATATCGAATTGGCGAAGGGACAGAAGAAACGCGACAGCGGATGGCTCAGACGAACCGAGTTATATATATTCGTGGTAGCTTTTTGTGTCGCACACCAGCCAATGAAAGGCAGAATAAAAAATTGAACAAATTGGATAAACAATAATCGACTTTACGTATTGGTGAGCTCAAACGTTTGGATATATATAGCATCATATAGCATCATCAGCGAGCTTGACACTTAGCACCGGACATAATCCGCGAACGTCTTTCGTCTTGATCACTCTGTCCCATCTGTTAGCAATTTCCGGGACGGCGGCGCACGTTCGTCGGTTTCACTTAGCTCCAGGGTATTGAAACTCGATTCTTCTACGGGCATTTCGCACATTCATTATTTATCAACGAGGCAAAATCACTCGACTAACATGTTATATACCTAATAGAAAAGAGTTTACACGCCCTGAGCAGCCCTGCGAACAGCGACTGTGTCCTCATAAACAGCGCCGCTTGACTAGAAACGATTCTTGAACGCAACTCGGCTGTTCAATTTATTTATGACGAGATTCAAGAGGACCTGGTGTCACAACCCGGCCGACCTATACGGGCGCTTCCTCGCGCACTGGTCCCTGGATCGGCATCTGGATCACATAGATGTCAGGCTTCTCCGGGTTTGGCTTGTCCGCGTAGTTTACCGAGTCGTACGAAGGCGGTGCGAACAAGTGGTACGGCGGAGGAGGTGTTTCTGTCACAGTTTGGTTCGGGCTTGACATCACCTCGTTCCGCTGAGTGGACGTCACAACCCAAACAGGTCGAGCTCCGCGACGACAGCACCATTCTGAACAACTTACGATCAGAAAAAATGCCACCAGTCCACCAAATGATCCTATGTACCATACTATAGACCAAGGATCCAGCGGACTCTGCACAAGCTCTAAAACAAATCAAAGTTATTGCTCATTATAATTCATTTCTTTACTTCTTTTTTCCAATTTGAAAAAACCAACAAACAATTACAGTGTCAAGTTCGTTAATTAACAAACAAAAACAAACATTCGAAAAGAGACTTTTTTTTTATTTCAGGTTCTATACAGCTGATAGGCACATTGACAGATGACAATTCCCAAAGCCAGAATGAACAGTCAAAATTCAAATTTGTGTCTGTCCGTGTATAGAGTGGATTAAATCCGACGAAGGCAAACCAATGGAAACCAATTAAACTGTCTCAATTCGCATAACAGATCTTCAAAAACTTTGTTGCTATACCATAAAGCTTATGAATAGGAATATGAAGTGTAACGTTGTTATTGAAAATGAAGTGGAATTAAAAACCTGGCCATTTTTAATCGTTGCAAATGGGTTTAATTATTTGTAAATCAGCTGGTTTTATAGTCCGGCTACAGGAATGATTATTTTAGATTATTCACATCAATTGCTCTTGCAACGTTAATTAACGTATACTGTAAAAATAGAAACACATGTACACTGTGCAGGAAAAAATATTTTAATGAAAACCATTTGTATTTATCTACTGCAAATTGAAATTGCAGCATCATATTAACTTATTTAATTTTTTTGCAAAACAATAATACATAATATTAAAATAAGACATTATTTTGTACTTCAATATAAATCAAGAACTATGTTACACATGGTCGTTGGAGTAATTTATTTGATTGCTTCATTGAAATAAGTTTTTTTCTAACTTGAGTATTAGCATTTTAGTGCAAAAAATCTCGTTCAAGTTTATTTAACTAATATTAATTTTATATGGTTCAAGGACAGCGATATAACACTTGATGGAAATCATTACGTGGTTAGTTGATTTAATATATATGCGCGTAGAAACACAACATGAACAAACCATAAGCGGCAGTGAAAGTCAATAAAATTATTATCCTTATGTTTTGATGAATTAAAAAAGCACTCGACTGAGTGAACCTGTATTACAAGCGACAAAATGGTTGAAACTTTTTAACGCACAAAGAAAGAGAAAAGACAATCAGTGGTACGGGAATTTTAAGCTTTTTTCACCTCGAGCTTTTTCACTTGAGAACGTCAAAATGATAGCTGAGCCGCTGGAAATAATTTTTGTTGAAAATAACGAGCTTGCGAGGGTGTGTTCTCTGAATTTATAGAATTAATTGTCGAGTAAAGATGCAAGTTTTGTGCGGCTATCAAGTTTGATGAATGTATACTGGGGATGCTGAAAAGTGAGCTCGCGTCAAAAATGGTTTTCAGTGCGAGAGCAACATGTGGCTTTGTTTTTCAAAATGACCTTACAACGGCGCTCTACTCTGATGGCCTTTTAGCTTATTTCTTTTGTGCAAACAATTCAATTGACAAGAACCGCATTCTCTAATCAGTTTTAGGTTTCAAGAAATGACCTATAAAAATTAACATATTTTCAAATCTTGTCAAAGAAAATTTTTTTCATATATCCACATAAAAACTTGTCTTTACACATTTTCCTGACATTTTTTTATCATTTAAATTCTACTTACTTACTTTCTAAATTTATTTTAAAGTGTATACAAATATTCATCAAATATTATGCAAATTAAAAATAGATGGCAATGAATCATAACATGGTTAGAGTAAGCATAAAAAAATGTTTTATACATTCTAAATCTAACAAAGACTGATGAAAATTAAAATTCTAATCTGTAAACATCAGTTCTATGTCGTCACAATCTCTTTGTCAACATAAGGTTAAAAAAAACACATCTGTAGATTAGACGTTCATTCATAAAGATACCATGACGTCAAACAAATCCAGGGTGCTTTAATAAAGTCATAAATAATAGAAACACTTTTTTGTTCCGCACAATATGAATGCAATTATATTCGAAAAAATTGCTCCCAATTGATCACTTTTTAACGTAATTTATGAAAGCAATTCATGACTACGGGTCACATTGCATTGAGAACAGTTTCATTCATTTCAATTCGTAATTTCTTTTCAAAAAAAATTTTTTTGCTCATCGAGAAAATTGATACCGTCTTTTGCAAAAATAATACAAAAAAAATGATAACTCGAGCTCTCGAGTTCGTGTGAAAACCATCATCAATTAGAATAGAATAGAATAGAATAGAATAGAATAAAGTTTATTTGGCAGCAGCAAGAAGCTGTTAATACAAATATATACAAAAGGCTCAGAGAAAAGAAGACAAGTATGTACAATAGAAGAAAAAAAATAAAAATAAACAGAGTGGGTAGTACAAAGGTAATATTAACAAGAAACTGAGTAGCAAGAGTTTCTGAAGGAGAGTAATCATAAGTTCAATTGTCGAGGTGTGAGCAAAAGGCTGCACGCTGACAGCAGTAACACAATCGGCTGACAGTCTATTCCATGGGTTGACAACACGGTTT
>JAAMPD010001919.1:25818-40347 GCA_025266255.1 Trissolcus basalis | reverse complement strand
ACAATTTATGCCTTGTGTGTGTGATCTATATAATTGTGAGTGTAATATGATCTATTTCAAGAAACTAATTTTAAACTGTATTTAAGAAAAGAATGATTCCATTTCGTTGATAATATTTATATATTACTATACTACATATATATATAAATGCGGTTATTATTTTTCCTGTTTTTTATTAAAAATTTAGTATAAAATTTTTACCGTATATTGGGTTAATTTGTGAATTAAAACGTCTTCTAGAACCAGTTCTCCCCAATTTGGGGGAATTTTTTTGTACAAATTGAAGTCATTTTAGTAATATTTTTTTCTCCGTGCAGTAAAGTTCGAACCGGATTAGAAATGTAATTAAGACGATTAGAAAACAGACTCTTTTTGGTTATCGGAGAATCTAGTCTCAAGCTAAGCGGATCGTCGGCCAGTTTGTAATGGCCGATTAACTTGACGTCGTTCAAGAGCAGCGATTGCAAACTCGTGAGCCTGAGCGGTGAGTCTGACACGCGATCGGGGATAGCGGAGATTGCGTTACGAAAGCAGTTTCCCATGTAATGATTGCAATGCTGCGCGCCCTACACGGCCGTAATAATTGAGACTGCGGCTTTTGTTGCGACTGTTTGCAAATGTGGGTGCCATTGTAAAAAAATCAACTGACATCACAAAATGAAAGCAACGATGAAAAAATCTGCTCAACCGACAATATTCTATCTATATATATACAAAATTCCCATTTGCGAATGATAATTACAGGTGCGACGTTGCAACATGACGAAATCATTTGTTGATGATAGTTTGTAAATCGTGTTTTTTATTCTGTCATGTAAACTGATTCGAAAATGATTTATACGTGAGAAAAAAAAAGCAGAAGAAGGTTATTGGAAATCCATCAAGGCAGCTGTACAACATTTGTGATTCAGTACTTCTGTGAGTGTCACACTAATTAGCTTTTGTTTTTGGCCGAAAAGATTGATGATCGCGATGGAGAGAGAGAGAAAGAAAAAAAAGAGCGAGTGTATCGCGAGTTTCGGGATGATTATAAAACAGGAGACGTTTAGCGGGATGAATTATGACGGAGCTATATTTGCGTCTCCGAAGTGCACGTTCGGTGTGTGTCCGTTGAGCGGGATTCGTTAACAAAATGACATCTCACGATGGCTACAAACAAGCTCCAAATAAGCGCGATAAATCAACGTCTGAGCAGATCGCGCGTGCCCAATAGCTTGAATTATGACATAATCCGAGTACGCCGGCTTTTGACGTCACTCACATCTGTTGCTCGGTGAAAATCGCCGCGTCCGCCTGGCTGTGCGCGAGTAAATGAAACCGACCGTCCACGAAAGGATGCCTCCCGCGTTTAATGTCCGATTCTAATTTCCGGCTGACGTTAACGTATTGAATTTCAAAGCGTCTTCGAAATTTTCCCTCGCTCGTTTGCGTGCACGCAATTTGCACAACTGAAATCAAGCAAAAAGAGAAAGTCAGCGATCAATTTCATTTGTCCCATTTGTTCGATTGTCGGCTGTTATATCCCTTGAGTACTTGCAATGTACAATTATCCCCATCTAAATTGTCGGTTTGGACAATTGAAAAAAAAAATTAACTGTGAAAACGATTTAAAATCCTACGCTTCAATGCAATTCGAAATTTTTGTATAAACTTTTTTTTTATATTTCATATTTTTCTTTCGTTCTTTATTTTTTGCCGGAGAGACTGACGGATAAAAATAGCAAAAACTTTTTCAAAACTTTTCGGCGTTGTAAAACTTGAAAAATATTTGAATCGCATTTTTTTATCTTAATGTTGGAATGTTTTTGTAAACCGAAAAGTTTTTGATAGAAATAAAGAGAACAAAAAAAAACGGTGAAAAATTATGCGACGCCGAGGAACGTCTAAATTTACGAGAAAAAAGAAAATAGAGACGAACGAAAAAAATGATCTCGAGAGGAAGAAGAAAAAAAAAACGTGAGGACGGTATAGTAGAGTGTTGGGTGCAGAAAGCACAAGTCGCTTAGTGTGTCAGTCTATCTTTAGATACGACTTGGTAGCACGCGATCGGTAACTAGATATAAGTACCGTCAATTTTGACGCCGGTAATTGAAAAGCAAGCACACACTAGTATACCATTGCCATAGCATATAAAATACACAAGGGCGTCTAATGCCGTTCATTTGATCGTCTTGTCTCTAAGGATCGTTGTATAATGATAGTATGTGATTTAGTAATACGATGCTTTACATATTTGATTAATCAATGTACAATCTGATACACAACTCTTTTTTTTGCTCTTTTTCATTTTCAAGTTTCCACCCTGATTTTATCAAATCTCGTTGAGGGTAAAAAGATTAGCAAAACAATGTTGTTTATGCAAAATTGACTATGGTAAAAAATAAAAACTTTCGTGTATTACAATGAATTGATTTTAATTCTACTCCAGTCGAAGATAGTTTTCCCTTTTGTATTTATTGTTTAACATTCGTTATTATTCTAACTCGATTTTTCAGCCCACTATAACTTTAAAGTCAATGCAAACTTCCGGAGAAACTGGATTGGTTAATATAACAAATAAACTTGACGGGGAGTCTCAAAAGTTTGATGGTACGAAACTTAGACACTCTAAAAATAAAAATTCGAACAAACCAAGTTTTCACATTGGGATAAATTAAATGAATATCGTTCTATAACAAGCCAATTCTATGTAAAGTTATACACAATTATATATAATCCCACAGGTGTGTAAATATATTTTAATTTTATATTTCTTATATATAAAAAGATAATATATTTTTCTAATATAATTTATAATATATTTATTATTAAATTATTATCACATAGTAATTTATAATTGACTTCTGTATAAAATATAAACGGCTATATTTTCAATACAGAAAATATATGTAAAATATATATAGAAATATATTTTGGTCCATGTATGATTTTAAAAACTTTATTTTATTGAAACATTGTTTCTTTTTTTATTTTTGTATTTATTTTCACTAAATCAATAGGAAAAAAAATGTTTAGTTGATTTATAAAACGTTTGTCTTTTTCACTTAAAACGTGGAAGAATGGGGCGAACTTGATCTGAATTCAATACATAAATATCTCAAGATCTTTGGGAAACATTTTACGACATGCCGGTTAAAGTATAAAACACTGGTGCAACGTGCTGGCGGAGTTTTATGAGTTTGATCGTGGTTGCACGATAAGTCAATTTAAGTTACGGTGCCGAGTGTCGGCACGACCGGACGCCACTCTGCCACCTGCTGACGAAATATCATTAGCATTATGCTGCGCTATAGAATATGCGGGTCGAGCCCGATTTGCATGGCACCGACGACGACCACGGGAATTTTTCGTTGCCCGTTTTTCGATCGCGACAAAAGACGCACTCGCTTGGACAAATTGCCGATGCTTATAGAAGAGAGAGACAACCCCGAGTGGCAATTCGACTGTGCAAACTGGTTTCGTTCCCCAAGCACAAGTTGCCAGACTCTTTCGCACGCACCAATGAAGTGATAATGTCGTCATGTTGCAAATGCAATGTTTGTTTAGATTGTGTGCGAGCAAATAAATACCTGTCCACGGTGCTTCTTTTTGTTCCCCGTTTTTTTTACAAATTAAAATGTTTTACCGACGTACTTAATTTTGAACGATCAATTTAGTTCCAAAACATCTTTTACATAAACGTTTACACAAAAGTTTGTATATTTTGTATGTGTATGTTTTACATAAAAAGCTCGCAAAACAACGTAACGTTGTAGAGAGTGCAAACTGTAAGAAAAGGACATAGTCAACGAGCAATAACATTTTGCATAAAAAGCCAGAGGAAAAACGTCCGCGAATTTAATGCGCCGTGACAGGGGTGCGTCCTTCTTACGTCACGAGCATTATTTTTGATTTGAAAAACACGATGGGCTGAAAGAAAAAACCTCCGAGCATCGCTAACTAGAAAATATAAAAATGTCGCATGTACTTGGCCCGAATCGCACTTTTTATTATATGATGATCAAATTGGTTTTAATAAGCACGTGTTGTTTGTTTGCAGAGTTCCAGGGACGAGAAGACCGCATCGTCGCCGGTTTCTCAGGCAAACACACCCACCCCGTCTGCGTCGCCCGTGGGCGATGTACCTTTGGGACGCGCCCTGATGGAGGCTGCGCTCCAGCAGTCGGCAGCCAACCAGTCAAAACCACCCTTGGTTGTCACACCGTCCGGTTACTGGGTCGACGGTACCGATCATCGACACAGCCTCGATAGCTCGGGCAGAGCCCTCCTACCAGCTCAACCAGCCTGGCAACCACGAATCGACCAGGATGACACCGCAAAATGTTATCGCAGATTTTTTGTCGGCAGGGTAAAACGACTTTTCATTCATCCAGAAATTAATCACAACCTTGAAATAGTATCTGTAACAAAAACAAAAGAAAACAACGTAACAAGTAATTCATAATTGTGCGACACGAAAAAAAAAATTAAATTAAAATTAATTGTAATCCATTCGCCGGCACAACAGAAGTTTAAAATTTAAATGTAATCTGTAATTATGAAATATTCATCACTTTTTAAAGTACGGACTTTTTGTGCAGGTGAATACAAATGAACGTTTCCGTTAATTGAACCATTTCATTATGCTTTATCTTGAAAATTTGAAATTCCATTCAGACGCCTTGAATAACAGGAGTCTTTGCTGGACTTACAACATTTTGTTTTACAGTGTTAGAAAACCAATTTTATGACTTCTGATGTAATTGTCTCGTCAATGGGAGGGGGGGGGCGAATTCTGATTGCGATGTAAAACAATATTTCCGCGAGTTACATTGAAACCCGACAACAGTAGTGGATAATTTCGAACGACAAAGAATAGAATGAAATATGAAACTGGAAAAATTTCTGGGTATACGCAACGGTTCGAAAAAATTGCAGTTGCGAATTACACTATCGGCTTTAATTGTTTTATTTATTTATTTTATTTATTTATTTATTTATTTTTTATTTTGAAAATGTACCATCGTAAGGACTGGCAATTTCTCGTTTGTCGGAGGTGTTTGATCAAAGCTGCTTGAGTGACCTCCGTGCAGCTGAGTCGCCATCATTATATATACACTCTGTCAATAACAATAATTCTCAAAACCTTTGCATCCGTTATTCAACGTTCTAGATTTAATTAAAGATTCATTCACTTACTGGCTGAATGCACCATTAACATTTCGGACGAAAATATAAGCTTTCAATCAAATTCAATTACATAAATTCATGTTCATAACAATTTCCTCAATGATGGTGAATTCAGGGCCAAAATTTATTCCGATACGTACTCGACGAGACAACTAAACTTGAGGTAAATTCAAATTCGACGCAGATAAGATTTGTATATTACCGTCAATATTCAGGCGATATTTTGAATATTAAGATTTCAACTTTTGTAAATAAAAAAAGCCAGTTGATGGTCACTGGGATTTGAACATTTTTGATTCTAAAATGGCAAACACAACATGTACATACGTGACATCATAAATGGAACTTTTGTAATTATATGGAGCAACGTTCATGCCACATAAATGATGTATTCATCTGCCATATGTGGTTGACATTTACGAGCCATAAATGTGAACACTTACATAGCAAAAATGGTATTTTAGAAATAACATTTTGCAGTCACTTTTTCAGTGCTCCAGAATATCGTCTGTACAAATCAGATGAGAAAAATCAGTTGAACAATTTTCAATGTTCAAAAATATTCATTTTTTAAAACTATCTTTTTATAATGCACAAATTTCAAAACTTGTTTTTTTTTTTATATTTTTGATTCATAGCGAATGTTCGACATTGTTTTTCTGACATTGAATAGGGTTAGGGAAAAAGGATTAGGGAAACTGAATTAGGGAAACTGTACCCCAATCAAAATTTTCTTTTCAAGTTGGACATTTCGTGGAATAATATTAATAAGCAAAATATTGAATTTCATGAAATTGAAATATCAAAATTGAATTGACAATTTAAATTAATTGGTCCGTTATAATTCAAAAATAACAAAAAAATGGCGTATCTGATTATTAGTAATATTACTAATCAATTTATTTCATTTAGTATGAGGACCAGTTTAAATTCACGTTATTCGTGAATTAGCTTACTGTGGCTCATGAATTTCTGGGTGCGAACAACATCAAAAAATTCATTTCCCATTTCAGCAACAAATGTAGCCGTTCCACGTACTTCAAATTCATGCGGAAATGCGAAAATTGTATTCAAAGTAGATTCATCGGTGAACGCGCGACACATTCTTAACCGCGTACGCCGGTGTTAGTAAAGTGTTATTTTTAACTCCCCGCCGTCAACTCGTATATAAAAAACCTTCTCGAAGCTCGGCAATTCTCATTGGCGTACACATCACAATGAAGCATCACCTGTAATAACAGCGCAATTGTTCTCAATGGCACAAGTTCCGTCTGTACACACCGCGAGGATATTTATTTCAACCTTCAAGAACAGAAATTTGACGTTCATTTTGGGGTAATTCTCGAGCCCGGGCATGACATAATTGAAACGTGCAATAAAAATTGATGCCCCGCAGTAGATAGTTGTCAGTAAAAATGTGTGTTATTGCTTGGCTCCGCCAATATTTCCCTTATTACGAATTGTAATGTCAGATTTTTATTTGTTCTCCGATCCTCGGTTTATTATTCGCGCTTGAAATGTGCACCACATGAAAAATTGCAATTTAACGTCTCGCCATTTGATAGCGTCGCGAAAAATCGTGTAAAAATGACGCGATAAAACGAAACAATTGATGCTGTTAAAGCTCGCAGAATATGGTGCCACGACCGTAAATCCCGCGCGTGATAAATTTTCACGCTTGTTGTGTTGTTGTTTTTTTCATTCTTTTTTTTACACGTGACATGTTTTGTGTGACTGCAACATTCACAAGCGGTCTATCGCGGGTTGCGTTTTTCCTTCGATTGTTCATGTTAACGAAGTTATTTATAAACATCACGCTTCTAATTTGCGATTGCTTGATCGCGCGCGACAATGCTGCGTGCTACGTTTTTTTTTTTTTTCATTTCAAATCTAAAAATATGCGCATACATTTTTTTCAATTAAAAAAGTTTGTTTTTAAAAAAATTAATAGCAAAAGTTCATTTTTTTTTGCAGGATTGAAATTGAATCGAAAAGAGTGTCATGTTTTCAAAGTGGAAAAAATGATTGTCGCTCAGAGCTGACAAGTTGAAAGGAAAAAAGGGGAATTTCGCTCAAAGCCTGACAATTAGAAAAGGAAAATAGGGGAAACTTTGCTCAAAGCTGGAAATTTGAAATGGAAAATAGGGATGGCAAAAGTAAGGAGAAAAAAATGTTGCCTATCAGGCTCGAGATGAGACTCGCGGAAAAATTGTGACCGACGTGATTTTTATGATGCTCACGTTCGAGTTTGAATTACTTCCAGTTGAATTCGATTTTGTCGTTGGTTTCAGGTCATGTTAATCAAAGAACAACACAGCGCTATGAATATATAAGACGTATCTGTAGATACGGTGAAAAGGTCACGAGTCTATTTAGATTTCGTGATCTGAGATATATTTTACAATTACCAATAAGCGTTTAAAAAGGAAAAGGAGAACTTTGCCGCGTGAATTATTTTTGATCGCCAATTTCAACCAGTAAGACCTCTTCTCGTTTTTCGATACATTCATTTTAGAGTCCTTTTATTCAAAATCACATTTATGAAGGCAATGCAAAAATTGCGATTCAATTATAAACAGAGGATATACATTCGAATTATTACAATTAAAACACAGCTGTAGAAACTTTACGTTTTCAGTTCGTTGTAAAAACAGGACAGATTTCGTCCTGCTTAATTCATGTCATGTTTCATTTCAAATTTTCTTGTGTGTAAATGAACTTTTATATTGACACACATAATTATACTCAAGTAAAACATTTTCAAATGTCTCCATATACATTTCCAATTAATATCAGATGAATATCCATTAATGAAACTTTCATATTTCTTTGAATTAACCAAAAAAAGAAAGTTACATTTTCAAAACTAACTATATATGAATGATTTATATCTGGGTTTATATATCAACATTTAAACCACACACGTTAGCATATGGAACAATAGTATTTATATATAGACCAAATTATATATTTTACAAATATTTTATTTTCATATAAATATGGTCACATAAATGTTTGTATATGATTTGCATCTGAATTTATATACGAACATTTAAACCACATAATATGATAACATATGGGACATTAGTAACTATAAACTAAACAATTTTCTACTTTACAAATATTTTATTTGTACATAAATATGGTTACATATAAATGTTTACAAAAAATAGTTGGACATTTTTTTGACATATACTTTGAGTAACCCCGGCTAACTAACGTTGCATTTCATTTCAGTAATCCGATGCATCGATTAACAAATTAACTATGCGCTCATTTATTTATCACCCGCTCCAAGGTAAACGAGGAGAGAAAAAGGAACAACAGTGGAAGGAGAACGAAAAGGAAAAGCCGTCGCGGCTAAAGCGAAACAGGAAAAGAGCACTTCGGGCGTGGGAGTGAGAACGTTCTCACAGCGCGCGCCAATGTCCGCGAGCGCGCGAGTTCTTCTGGCTCTCCTTCCTTTGCTGCGATTCAGGAAGAACAATTTCATTTGCCAAGGGAAACGCTCGAGGCGTCCCCTGGCTCTTCCCCAGTTCGTCGCTCTTTTGCGTCGTGATATCGTCCTGTCAGGCCGATATTTGTTTGGCCTCGATATACATTTGCTTTCAATTTAATGCCTTTTGCAGTTGCCGCCAATGGGTCAGAAAATGTGTCACGCCAATCGGGAAAGGCCTTTCCTCCATTATCCACTCGAACGGATGTTAGGTTTCCAGGTCTGAAGAAGAGCGTTGCAGCCAATCTCTTTGTTTCAATCCACAGAGTGAATCGCAAGTGAACAACCTTTTACTAGGGGGAAAGAACGAAATTTGCAAAAATCTTTCCTTCAGTTTTCCTTTATCCGAAAAAAATCTTCATTAGAGCTGCTGAGCTTGGAAACTCGGTCTGCAAGAATTACAACGAGAGGGAATTCCATTGTGGGTGCTCGATAGGATTAAAAAAACACACAAGATCTCAAGCTCTTAAAATACTCGAATAAACGTTTCTACACGTTTTCTTTCGCCGGACGGACGCTTCTTTTTTTTTTTTTTTTCCTCTCTCCGAGTCGGTCTGGTGGTTTCGTGTAATTTCTCTGGGTTCATTAATTTGGTCGAGAGTGTTTGGTTAATTATTGTTTCACTAGTGGCATATTAATATTCGGATGAGAGTCAAGGACAAACTCATCACACGACCGCGATTTCGCGCATGAAATTAACAGATTCTAAACAAAGCCCGCAATTAGGAAGCCTGAGCCGGAAACAAAGCGACTGTCCGACGTCGATTAATGACACGTCTGACGAGGGCGAGAGAGGATATTGTGCATTGATGATTAAATCTTCGAACCCAGACCACGTCTGTTGCGTGACTCGGGTCTTATCGCACCGACTGCCAATATAAAAGTGTGCAATGCCCTTCCGCGGCTATGACTAACCGACTGTGAGATGAAAATTCTTTCGCAACTCCCGGACGACGTTTATTGAATAGGGAATAGTGCCGCGACCCTAATAGAAATTTGATGTGGATGCTCTCGCGAACGGCCATTTGGCCCTCGACGAGATCCGAGCCAAGGAAAAATTGACCTAGATGTGACTCCCTTGATGTAAATAATTCTGTTAATAATTCTAACCGATAATTAATTTTATTATTAAATTTAATATAGATACGTTCAAATTGATAATAAATTGCAAAATTGTTGTTGGGTATTGAGATTGCAATTTCGTTAACTTGTTTACAGTTCCTGGTAGAACTAAAACGTGAAACCACATAAGAAAATTTGTCAGCAAATTAATTATTTGATTTGAACTAATGATTACAATGAAAAATTTGGTCATATATGGTAAATGAATGTTCAAACGCTAACGGTCTATGATCTTTTTTTTTTTTTGAGTTTGTGTAATATCGATTGTCCGGCCGTGCACTCGCGACCTAATTGTATAATCTCTGCACGGGCGTATTTTTGCCGAACGAACGGATGCGCAAATTTATTGGGAAATATTTCGTTTCTTGTTTCAAACGCCTTGCTTTCGACACGATTTCCACTTAGCGTGATTAAAACAACTTAATTACGTGTCGCGCATTTTATTACATTAATTGGCATTTAATGCTCGACTTTCATGAATAAGCGCATGTGTTTATTGCATTAATGTCAAACTTGTTCAACGCGCTGGTTCCGTTTTGGTTGACTTTTTTTTTTTGTTGCGTTTCGTATACGTAACATACGCCATACAAAAATGTTTGCAGATAAGAGAACTGCACTTTTTCTTCTACACTTGAACCAGGACAGTTGTAATGATTACGTAAACTGTATTATCAAGTTTCGCTGAGTCGAACCTGTCAAACTAAAACAAAAAAAGAGAAATATAGAAATTTCTGAAAAATAAACAAGGAATGTGATAATTATTCTTATCATAATTATTCGCGTACTAATTGATCTAAAATCAAGGTCAAATTTGTTGTGATATGAAAAATGTTGGACGATTTATTTGGACAGTTAGTGGTGATCGTTTGTGGTACGTGCAAAACGTGATACGCGAACCGATACGCACAAAATGAAAATGGCAGAAATAGTTATGCGACGATTGATATTGACCGGCGTGTTTGTTCAAGAGGCTCATTAATTATTATTATAGTTCATAAATTACGAGCCCAGTTAAATGGCTTTTGAGAGTTGCGACAGAACGTGGCGTCGAGCATGCTGTAGAATAATTATGTGGGACGGTTCGGAATGAATCAAATATTGCGAACTTGTAAACAATGTGATATTCAAATAATGGGTTATGGTTTTTCGGTTGAATTTTGACCCAGAATGTTTATCCCATTGTGGAAAACATATTGATTTCAATTTGAACTCTAAGCTGCGAATGCCACGGCCTAAATAAATTTAAAAAAAAAAAACTTAATTTTATTTTTTATTCATAAATTATAAATTTTAGCTATATTTATAAAGCTATTTTATTTATATATACTTGGATCGATTTATTAGCATGAAAAACAAACGAAACGAAATCCTCAAAAAAAAGTGTGTTAGTCAAAATTCAAATTCGGCTTTTCTCATTATATATGAATTGACTACTCACAATTAATGGAAAAATTACACTTGCAAATGCAAAATTCATGAACACCAATCAGGCGTTAATTATTCATAAGTCGATGCATGCGGCGTACAATTTTCAATTAGATCGGCATGGTTCATAAAATTGAACGCGTTGAATTTGGTTCGAGCGAGCCCTTTGGAAATTATATGTCTTGTAATAATTTTCAATTCACGATAATGTATGATTTTCTAGCTGTTTGTATCAAGTTATCTGTGAGAAAACAAGAGATAAGTTATATAATTTCTTCACGCTTTGTGGCCCATAATGGAAGGATTTGCTTTGAATTATAATTCCCAAAGTGCACAAACCATACATCAAATGTAAAATTTTGATTTCAACCGAAAAATAATATTTTGATAATATAATTTCGTGCGCACAATTTATATTGACTTTTTTCATATTTGATCACACAGTTTCTGAATTTGATTTACAATTTTCATTGAATAACAACATGTTTCAAATGAATTAATCAGTTTAGTTTGGAATTCAATTGATGAATGAATTTAATTTTTTTTTCGACAGGAACACGTGAACTTGGTAGGACACGATGGTGAAAATGGACCAGTGTTGGTATCCATCAAGGCGGAAACCGTGGCGGGACAGGAGCACTGGCGAGTTTTGCTGAGACTACGAACAGGTTCGACACATGAGCTGGTCCCAGGCTCGACGCTCGGGCCCAATCCATCCCCGGCAAAGATGGTCAAGGTGCGCATCACAAAATTGCATTTCCGTTTCTGGCCTCTGCAATCCTGCAGCACTTACAACCGCGTTTTATGCTAATTTTATTACCGTCCGAATAACTGTTGAAACCATGAATTTGCATCGGCCCGCCCTTAATGGCTAGTAATTTCACGATTAGTAGCATTTGAGCACAACGCACACAATCAAATCAATTTACCTTTTATTTCCTGATCGACTCTCCGTTGAATTTTTAAATGAATTTTTTCAGCTGCAATTTTCATTGGCATATTTTTTTCAATCTTATTTAATTAAATTTCCAATTGATAATCCAATTTTAATTTATAATTGAATTTTCTGTTTTCATTGAATTTAAATTTGTCATTGAATTTTGATTTCTTTATTTCTATTTTCGCTCGGAGTTATTCTTACAAATAGAATTGTGTGATTTAATATTTATTCATTTGCATGAGACAGTTATTTTTTTTTGTGCGTCTCGTTTGAATAAAGTTTGAGTGACAAGTCACAGTAGAAATAAATTTGTAACACTTCATTTTCACATACGCGAGTATGTGTTTTGAATTTGGAGAAGGCTCTCAGTCTTAATAACCCGTGAACGTCTTTTATGAGCAGCTGGTGATAATTAAATATAGATCTCAGGCGTTATAAATATATACAAGGTGCATATAAATTATGGACACATCACAACACACTATATACTCAAAAGGCTTTCCAATACTTTTTGCAGTTTCATAAAAACAGATTAATTATAAACGTTTAATGGAAATAATCATTCTTCATGCTATATATATATAGCTTGACATTAGATTTCCAGTTAGCAGAAGATAAAATTCAATTTTATCTCAGAAAGGTTAATGATTTTGAATTTGACATTTACTTTGATAAAATCAGGGATGATATTTTATTAAGTTAGGTTGATAAATGTTGTGCAGGTGAAATATTTGATAATAAATTCAAATTGTGAAGTTTGTAGTTCTTTTTTGGAATCAAACGCAGGTCGAGGGGAAAAAACAACTTCTGTCACTTTATAAAGTCAAGCATTAAAATTAGCATATATATTACAAAAGGAATGTAATAACGTTAGTTTCGAAATATAAAAAAAATTTACGCCGAACATTTTGCGGATTTTCTATCGCGTGCGAAATGGGACGTTGGCTTTTGTTTGAATAAAATTTTATCGCAAGCTGATTCGTATCAAAAGTCAGAGAATTTATTATGTATTTTGTTATTACATTTTTTTTTCGTCATTCATTTTCCGACCATTCATATTTCGCCGTTCATTTTTTTATTTATGTATTTATGTCACCCCCCCCCCTCAAAAAGGTCAATTTAAAGTTTGGTTTGTAATTTGACTAATGCCAAGTAAACATCTATGTGACTAGCTCGAACAATTACTTTCATGTTAGTTTCATGATGTACCAAAGTTTCTAATTGACAAGATCAAATCACTTTCAAGAGGACGCAAATTTGTTTGCCGGGCGAATTTCTTTTACAGAATTTCCGGGGAGTGAAACTGTTCTGAAATTAAGTTGTCAAATACACTGGCAACGTGGAAAAAAAATCGGAGGAGAAAAAAAGAACGAAAAGATAAAAACACCTTTGCTCGCAAAAATGACATTTTTCCCGTGACTGAAATGATTGCATTTGCTCTTTCAATACGATTCTCAGAAACCAAGCCATGACGTGCAACGATAATAATTTTTTTCCCGAATGCAATTTAATGAAAAAAAAAGAGAGCGCGAGAGAGAAGGAAAAAGGATAGAAAAAACTGTTCTCGCGTTTCTACGACAGAAATAAGGACGGAAAAAGTGGACAACAATCATTGCGAATCATAATTATAGCATCGAGTCCCAATGTCAAATCATTGAGAAGGCTCAAAGACTTCGTCTGCGGAACGAAGGACGGAATGCCAACCGCGCTTCGCTGCACCGCATTTCCGCTGTGCGGTAAATCTCACAGTTGAGAGAACGTTCCCTCCGCCCTTTTCGAACCGCCGGATTTTTAACAAATATCGCTCATTTCCTGCCACTCGGCTTTCTCATTTGAAATTCAACCTGAATTATCTCTCGCGTCTGTAATGAGATTCATCAAATCAAAATGTCATTATTTCAGGCCTTAAATGAGAACTTGAACGTGAGCACTTTGACACCGGCTGTGTGCTCTGGCGCTGGGGCGCTCATAGCCCAGTACGACGAACACGCCCTGGTTTCGAGGTTCAAATTTGGCGTCCTCCATCAAAGAGCCGGTCAAGTCACCGAGGAGCAGCTGTTCGCCAACCGTCAGATCACCCCAGCTTTTCAGGAATTTTTAGATCTTCTTGGCCAGAAAATCGACCTCAAGGATCACAAAGGGTAAATCAATTTTCACCACAATAATCACTAGTCCAACATTTAAAATTTTTAATTTATCTTGTCTCTATTAAAGAAGATCATATATTGTTCACCTATTGAAAATAGATTGATAATAGATTGGCATATTAATCATATATATGTTTGAGTATTTTTTATATATAGACTATATTGTCAATATATTGTCTATGTATGCTCAATATATTTTTTATACATGAACCATGTGTGATCTTTTTTAA
>JAAMPD010001919.1:0-18905 GCA_025266255.1 Trissolcus basalis | reverse complement strand
TCTTGTTAGTGTATAAAAAATTAATCGGCCGTTGGAAAATTTTTGTATTTAATGTGGAAACGTATTTTCAGGTGTATGTATGTTTGTAGCTTGAAAAATATATGACAGACAGACAGCAAGTTTAAAGAACGGAAAAAAAAACAAAGTCACTTGTAGCGTTTTGTATGTGTATACAAATTTGTTCGCCCTCTGAATCTAGGCAGAATTTTGAATTTCGAGCCGTCGACGTTTTAGATGGGTTGGAGCCGCAAAAAGACCCCACACTTTGATGATGTATATTATTTGTACCGATGTATTAGATGAAATGAAATATTGTGTACGGCTTCCAATGTGTTTTGGGTGGAAAACAAAATGATAACGAAAGTGTTAATCTCTTTCTTGGAAATTCATGTGAGATAAATAATAAAATATACAAAAAAGCAGTATGAAAAAATATATGTAAAGAAATAAACCAAAATGAAAAAAAAAAAGAGAAAGCAGAGAGTTCTCCACCTCTATAGTGTGATTTCTACGTTGGCCTTGCAAAAACAAAGGATAATCTTTAAGCCGTTATAAAGAATTATTACAATTAAAATTTGGAGAGAGAAAAAGAATATACTATATGGCTATTATGAATCTATATTTAAAAATACTATATATATTTTATATTTAATATTAATCGCGCGAATCTAACAAAACTTATATGTATAAATCTCACTATTCTATGATACCATGCGAACGATACAGAAAGGGGAATACGTTTCTCAAACAAAGTGTATAAGAAATGTTTCTATTTTCTTCCTGCACCAATGATTGGATCGAGAAAAGCAGTACTATTCGACGTCAATAAATGCAATGAAAAAATAAAAATATAAATGATATTATAATGAGTTTTCTTTAAATTCTACCTCATACCCAAATTTTCACGATGGTTTACATTTTTATAATTTTTCATCATTTTTACAAAATTATTCAACATTTTCAAAAAAATTTCATGGCAGATTAACATTAACAGAATTTAAAAAAAATTTAATAATATGTCAACAAAATGCCATAACATTTTTCAAAAACTTTCATGAAATTGTCATTATTGACATAAATTTGACTTTCAAAATGTTTTCAGTTTTAATTGTCAACATGTTCATAATTTTTCATAATTTGACTAATTATTTTATCTCTATACTTCTTTTCCCTATTCGAATGTTGAATTTTTTAAATAAATATTTCAATTTTTTATTTCGTACTATTCGTTATCATCAACAGACAACAATGATTTCTTGTTTATCGACATCTCTGGAATGAATGTTTAATTATGAAATTTTTGCTAAACAAATTGTGACTCATTTATGCCGATCGGCATGGTATTCATCATCTAACTCCATCGTACTCTGATTATCATGCTTCGGCGTAAATTGTTAGACTGATAATCAGGATATCTTTGTTTGGTTTTTAAATTTCATTATTTTCTACTTTCGATATGCACAATGTGTAATAACTTTTCTCATACAAGAATTGTAACCATACAAATTTATACTTACAAAATTCGCATAATCATTTATAATATTTTAAAACATAAAACATTTTTCGTTGATCAAACTGTCATTATCATTCAAATGAATTTTCTAACGCAATCTATACTTCACATTTTCACGATGCTTCTGGACAAGTCGAGAGAACTCTGTAAAACAAAAGCACAACGTATACAAAGTATTTTCAAGTCAAAATTTATTTTTGTAATGCAACCAAATAAAATAAAAAGTTACCTCTTATGATTATTTATTTTCAATCGTTGTCACATTTTTTGTTTGTTTTTTTTTCAATTTCTGGAAAAATTTATTATTAGGCACTCCAAAAAAAGTGGAATTGAAATTTACTTGTATGTATGATTGTATCTCGATTCGCCGCAAAGTGCAACATTGAGATTTGACCATTTTTAGGTAAAAAAGTTGCTCGACATTGACAAAAAGGAGAGGCTGAAGAACGTCCTAAATTATCGTGATTACAAAAGACGTCAGCATGATCTCGATTCCGTGCAAATGATTTTGCATGCACGAGGGAACTAACTCGATGTAATTCATGCAACTTGATCATCATTAAAAAGAAACAAAAAGTTTCCAAAAATGAAATTCGAGCATTAAAACTAGGTAACAACAAACTTCCGTTCATTGATGCTAAAAAATGAGTAAAGAAAAATCGATTTGTTTACAGTTCAGTTAACTATGAAAGATGGAAAAAAATCATCTCTAATTAATGATAATAAAGAACAATTAGAAAAGCGAAATGAAGATTCATAACAAATCATGAAAAATATGAACAAACAAAAGAGATTAGAAATTAAAAAAAAACATTGAAAATGGTCTTATTTTCTAGTGTTGGTGCAGCGTATCAACCGTTTCCGCGTCTCCCATGTTTATTTACGACGCGATTCAAATCAGCACCGTTGGCGGCCGCACGCTTCCGAAACGAAAAAGGAAATACGAAAACAATTGCACATCGTCATTTGTTTTTTGCGGCAAAAACTGTCAATTGAATTAAGAATTTATTTTCGATAAATATTTTGTTGATTGAACTTAAAGAAAATTTACAAAATCGTTGTTGTTGACTAGCGTAGTACATCGATCGATCCAATGTTACAAAGAACCAGGAGTAAGGTGCGCTCCGATTGGTTGAAACGTGACGCAGCTCGGAAGACGCTTCTGGAATGTTCCTCTCCCGGTTCATAAATACGGGTGACTAACCGCGCCTTCTTCACTCACGTTGCGAATCGTTGTACGGAAGACACTCTTCGTCTCTTAACACTTTTTAACCAAACTTTTAACTTAACTCAAGGTACGTTTTTTTCCCAATCACGTTTTATCGTTTTTAGTTCCGGTTTTCGAATTTGTTCCTACGTTTTTTCAGTTGTTTTGTCCCATTGGAATTCAACTGTTTGTTCGCGTCCAATTGTGACCGTTGCCCGAAACGTGTAAAATCGTGCGCCATTTTTGTCGCGAGGCAGACAAATTGTTAACGGTTCTTGTTTCGTTTTTGTTACAGCGTAAATAATTTAATAAGCAACAATGGCCAAAGCACCCGCTGTTGGAATCGATCTTGGAACCACGTACTCGTGTGTTGGAGTTTTCCAGCACGGAAAAGTGGAGATCATCGCTAATGACCAGGGCAACCGCACTACACCAAGTTATGTTGCCTTCACCGACGCCGAGCGTCTCATCGGAGACGCTGCCAAGAACCAGGTCGCCATGAATCCCAACAACACCATTTTTGGTAAGATTATTGATTTATCATTTAGTTTTCTTTGTTAACGGATAAATGGGGGTAGAAGTTCAACGGATTTTTCTAGAGGCTTCGGCACGCCCACGTGGTACTTAAGTTTCGTTACATTTCAATTCCACCTTATCGATTTCTCAACTTTTTTTAATGAAAACATTAAACAATAATTCAATCAAACGAATTAAAATATGCAAATTAATTTTTTTTATTTTTTTTTTTGCAAACTGAACTTATTAATTACAAATTATAAATTAAGTTTGAACGTGATTTTCATTTTAATCATAATTTTTAATTTTGCAAATATTTTTATTAAAATGTGTTATTAAATGTAATAAATTTGAACCCTTAAACTGATGTACTTTTTTGCTAAAATTTGTTGAAATGATGCAAATTTTAGAAATTTGCAGAAAGTTTGAATTATTAGAGGTTGATAATTGAGTGGAATTGGTAATTGAATTTTATATCACTCACCCAAATGGAAAATTCAGACCAACGAGAAAGTTATATTAAATTCTATTAAATTCTGGAATAGTGTACACATTGTATTGTTTATCACCACTCAAATCAAAACAAACATTAAATGTTTACACACTGAAGAATGAAAGTGGAATTGCATTACACATTTTTCTAGAACGTATTGAAAACAGACTATTAGAAATGACCGAAGAAATTAAAAACAAAATATAGGCATCCAGTTTGATATAACTGATAAAAATAAACTTATCGCTTCAATTTTCATTTCCATTAACTCGAAGTTACACTCAATCATAATAACGCATCGAGAACTAAAAATATTTCTAATTGAATTTATTAGCAAAAAAGATCGTCAGAAATAATAATATTGATTGACGCAAAGTCATACGTAGCTATTACCATTGCTTAGTCAGCGGTCATGCGAAAACATGCGTGTTGCAACGAAATAACTTTTTTTCTTTCTTTCATCAACTTCATTTCTTTACAATCAAAATTATTCAAACCTTTTATCATTTCATTTCAATCAATATAATTAAACATTTGCATTTAATTAAAAATTTTTAATTAAAAATTAAAATTAGAAGAACATCTTGGAATATTTAAATAGACAACTATTTTAAAATATAAGTGTCGAGTTAGATTAGGAAGAAAGAATATAGAGATTAATTGTGAATGTTTAATTTCAGATGCCAAGCGCTTAATTGGACGTCGTTTCGAGGACACAACCGTCCAAGCCGACATGAAACATTGGCCCTTCACTGTCGTCAGCGACGGTGGCAAACCTAAGATTCAAGTTCAGTACAAGGGAGAAACGAAGACTTTCTTCCCAGAAGAAGTGAGCTCGATGGTCCTAGTGAAAATGAAGGAAACCGCCGAAGCTTATCTGGGCAAGACTGTCACTAACGCAGTCATCACCGTGCCCGCTTACTTCAACGACTCGCAGCGTCAGGCAACCAAGGACGCTGGTACCATTTCCGGCCTGAACGTGCTGCGTATCATCAACGAGCCGACCGCCGCTGCAATCGCTTATGGTCTCGACAAGAAGGCCACTGGCGAGCGTAACGTGTTGATCTTTGACTTGGGCGGCGGCACCTTCGACGTTTCCATCCTGACCATCGAGGACGGTATTTTCGAGGTGAAATCGACCGCTGGAGACACCCACTTGGGAGGAGAAGACTTCGACAACCGCATGGTTAACCACTTCGTGCAGGAGTTCAAGCGCAAATACAAGAAGGACTTGACGTCCAACAAGCGTGCTCTTCGTCGCTTGCGTACAGCTTGCGAGCGTGCGAAGAGGACTCTGTCGTCGTCGACTCAGGCCAGCATCGAGATCGATTCCTTGTACGAGGGCATTGATTTCTACACGTCGATCACTCGTGCTCGCTTCGAGGAGCTCTGCGCCGATCTGTTCCGCGGAACCCTCGAGCCTGTCGAGAAGTCGCTGCGTGACGCCAAGATGGACAAGTCCATCATCCACGACATCGTCCTCGTCGGAGGCTCCACCCGTATCCCCAAGATCCAGAAGCTCCTCCAGGACTTCTTCAACGGCAAGGAGCTCAACAAGTCCATCAACCCAGACGAGGCTGTCGCCTACGGCGCTGCAGTGCAGGCTGCGATTCTCCATGGTGACAAATCCGAGGAGGTGCAAGATCTTCTCCTTTTGGACGTCACCCCACTGTCCCTTGGTATTGAGACCGCCGGAGGAGTCATGACTGCGCTCATCAAACGTAACACCACCATCCCAACCAAGCAGACTCAGACCTTCACCACCTACGCTGACAATCAGCCTGGTGTGTTGATCCAGGTCTACGAGGGTGAAAGAGCCATGACCAAGGACAACAACCTCCTTGGAAAGTTCGAGCTCAGTGGAATCCCACCTTCCCCACGTGGTGTTCCCCAGATCGAGGTCACGTTCGACATTGATGCCAACGGTATCTTGAACGTGTCCGCGGTCGACAAGAGCACCGGCAAGGAGAACAAGATCACCATCACCAACGACAAGGGACGTCTCAGCAAGGAGGACATCGAACGCATGGTCAACGAAGCCGAGAAATACAGAAGCGAGGACGAGAAACAGAAGGAAACGATCGCTTCGAAGAACGGTCTTGAGTCCTACTGCTTCAACATGAAGAGCACCGTCGAGGACGAGAAACTCAAGGACAAGATTAGTGCCAGCGACAAACAGACTGTCCTTGACAAATGCAACGAAATCATCAAATGGTTGGACGCGAATCAGCTTGCTGACAAAGAAGAGTACGAACACAAGCAGAAGGAGTTGGAAGGCATCTGCAATCCAATTGTAACGAAACTGTACCAGGGAGCTGAAGGCGGTATGCCAGGCGGCTTCCCAGGTGCTGGTGGATTCCCAGGCGCTGGTGGTGCACCAGGCGCCGGAGGCACCCCGAGCGGCGGCGCCGCTGGTGGACCTACCATCGAGGAAGTTGACTAAACGTGTCTTTTTTAACTTATTCAACTGAGAAGCAGTGTCACTGTTTTCTTTTTTCACACACAATACACACAAACACCCGAAAAGTTACACTACAAAAGAACTCGAATGTTAAAGTAATTCGCTTTGATGATTTTGAAATTCGTACAATAAAAAAATGTTAAATTAAATTTTGTAACTGAGTTGTCATTTGACCCACAATCCCTGTATCATTTCATGTAATTTGTTTTTCCTGTAAAGATTAAATTAATTCTTGGTTTCTTTGATATTTTCCGATTTATATTTAGTTTTATCTGTAAACTTATTCATTCAATTATATTCCAAGGATTATGTTTAATTCTCATTCGAATGGCATTAATCTCGTCTTGGAAATGACTATTTTTATGCAATCGGGAAGGATAGGGCCTTGATGAATTGAACCAAAGAAAAAGTAGTTGTTCTTTTCAATTCATTTTATTTCATAAGCATTATTGGGCTCGAAGATTGTTCAATGATAACTTTTCACAGAAACGGACAATAAATATTAGCAATGAAAAAAAAATTATCCATTCACTAAATTCAATTGAATTGAAGAATAAAAATCATTTTTAATAAAACATCATTCAAAAAGTTAAAACATTCTCATAAATTCGACAAGAATTATGGCGAGCCCTGATTCAGCTATTCCAAGGCCCTGAACTTGACCTTGTTCTTCTTTTTCTTCCCTCCTGACTTCTTTCCTGAAATCATAAATTGGTTGAATTCAAATTTTAACTCCAAATAAAAATTTTATCTCAATCATTAATTTGATTCCAATGCAATTTCGACATTTATATTGAAATTTCTTACCTGAATTCTCTGGAACAATGAAATCCAACACCGTCAGAGTCGGTGGTTTATGAGAATCATCATCTTCGTAACTTTCAGTTGGTTTGGTGATCGTTGATGTTGCTGATCGTCTTGAACTTCCAGCTCTAGGCCACTCGTTTTTCAAAAGACCAGGATTGCTTAAAGTCTGAGCGAAAGAACGAACTGATTGAGACCCGAGTGTCACAGACTGTTGCGACCCGTTGGAACCAAGAACTGGGAAGTCATTAACTTCTTTAATTTCCGGTAGGACTTGATCGTTGACTAAGGAATAACTGAAATCCAATTCAGGAGACGATGAACCGTTGGTCCTAAAAAATTAATTAATTTATTAATGACTCAATGAACGCTAGTTTTTTTGTTCCATTTTCAAATAAAAAAAATTGTCATACTCAGCATATAAAATTTCGGGTTGGAAATCCGGAAAGTGGAACTGAGACTCGATATGAATTTCCGGAGTGTCATACTTTCCAAGAAGTTTGTTTTCTGCTTCAGTTATTTTCCTCTCACGTCTACGTTCCTCGTGTTCTCGGTCCTTTCTTTGCTTTTGTCTGTTACTTATTTGCTCTGAATGAAAATCAAACAATTAAAATATGAAAAACAATCATCATTTGATTGTTATTTTTTTAGTCAACAAAAGTATGTCTTACGTTTATAACTGTCCAGAACTTCCTTTGATACGAGTGGACTTTTCATCTCAATTTCAACCAGCTCGAATGGACAGTTCAATGGAAGATGATTTAAAAAGTGCAACCGACATCTCAGATCGGGTGTTAAACTCCTGGTCTCTATCTCAAGCAGTTTACCAGAAATCGTACGTGGACAATCTTCCAAACTCTTGTATTCCTTCTCTAGCATCTTGACATTCATAGCATGCAGGTAGATGTTCTGTCCGTCGGTTGCTGAAATAAAAAACAAAGTATGAAATGCCATTCAACCTCGTATCAGCTTTTACTTTTGATTAAAAAGAACAACGATAACAGCAAATTAAAAAATACCTTGGTAAAAGTAGTAATATTTGTCTTCTGGTTTTTGTCCATTCAAATTGTCAGATGAATGAGATGGTGCAAGTTCTGTCACAGAAGACTGTTCTATTTCCGACGAGTTATTGTCTATTTTTTCCGAGCTCTGCGGTGTATTGTTTGCATCGTCTGTTTGTTTTTCACCTTCATTGTGCTGTTTGCCAATTATTGTTTGTCCCGATACATCATTTGCTAGCTGAAAAACATCAGGAAGTACAAATAAATTAATCCGAAGCATTACTTTCAACGAGAAAAATGAGAATTAAAAAATTGAATTTTACCGATTCCAAAAGAAGGTTTTCCCTTTTTTTGAGTTCTTCTAGTGCTTGTTGGATGAAGCAGTTTTCTGGGTTCTCTGGATCTTCGGCCAAAGCGATTTCCAATTCGTCGCGTTCGATTGCAATGATGTCCAAAACCTGAAGGAAAACAAACTCAATGCAAATGTTGTCATACAGAGGTAAACAATCTGAATTGGTGATTACTCACGTCGCCATAGTCAGCCAAAAGTAATCGCGAGTAACCTTGTCGGTTCTCGTTTTCCAAAACGGTGAAAAATGTTGTTGGTATTGGCGTATCATTTTCCTTAACTTCTGTAGCTATTAATGACCCTTTTTGACGACGCATTAATCGCAAGACAATTTTATCTCCGATGTTTGCTGTCTCTTGCGATATTCCAAGAACGCTATGAAATGAAACAATTGTTGCTTTTAAAATGTTGTCTGAGCGAAAAAAATTTCCGTACGATAAGAGAATTCACGATTTGACTATGAAATAATCACCTTTTGAGGTCAGATTTGTGCACCGAATCAAAACAGATGGGACATTTAACGACTTCTTTCTCTGACAATTGCAAATAATGGAGGATGCAATGCCAGCAGTAAACATGGCCGCAGCGTGTTATTTTCGCAGCTACTGGACTACTCAAACAAATGGGACATGCAAGCTTCCCAAAAGTGTGAAGACGCTGAAAAACAAAATCATAAGTTTAATTTTTAGTCTCGAGTCATTTTGTTTTCGTTACATTCAGAAGAAAAACAAACACATTGAAATATGTGTCTACAAATACGTAGCATAGATCTTATGTATATAAATCTTAATGATATAAATAATTTTGATAAGACTCACGATTTGTTCCACTAAATTCCATTCCACCAGAGCGTCAGGGTTGTTCAGATAGAGAGTATAATTTCCATTTTTGGCAACGACAAATTGGCAGCTGAAAGTATAATTGATCGTTATATTTTATTTTATATACGAAAACTTGAGACTGTAATGAATAGGACCTACTTGGCTTGTAAAAACAGTTCTTTGTATTTATGTCGCTGTGCAGCCGACAAGTAGCCGTAGCCCTTGAATTTGTACTTCGAGTTGCCACTTCTGTTACCCCACTGTGAACCTCGTACATCTCGTGGAGCATGATGAAAATTCAGCAGATGAGTCAAATTCTGCTTTTTACTGCCAGGAACCATCACTGAGCCGTACTCAGCAGCTTCCAAGTCCTCTACCTAAAATTGCAGATGACGATGCTCAGACATTCATACAAATTTTACTATCAAAACTGATTTTCATTAATGCAATTCACTTTTTTGTAAACAATTTTCGTTCAAAGAAATGATGATTCGCATATTTATATTAATCTGCTCTCATTCGTTTGTTCAACCGCAATTTCAGATAAGATTCATTATTAAGTTGTCATAAATGTTTTCCTTCTTATATGTTTAAATTCTTATCGTTTCGAATTTTATCTCAGCTTGATTTTGAAACACAAATTTAAGACGCATTATAATTTTACAAACAAGAAAAAATTGTAAACAAAAGCGGATTACAAATGAAAAAACAAAACAAATTGTAAAAACAGTTGGACAATTTTTAAGAACTTGGGATCACCTGGGAATTCTCCTTTGCACCGCCAAAATAGTGTCCTTTAGGTTTTGGTCTCTTGTCGAAATTTTTTGCTTTCTGTGTATTGCAACCAGATTTCCTACTTTGGTCATTTTTAGAAAAGTTGTTGGCGCTGGCAGGCTCACGTTTACGTGAAGATTTCGGGAACACTTTGCTGCCAGCAACATCTGGAATCGAACAACAAATCATTCACTTGCACATTTTTGCATCCACAAGTTTTCGTCGCCTCTTCAAAACAAAGACAATGTTTTTTTAAATTGAATTTCTTTGACGAAAAAAAAAAAATTTAAAATCGTTCAATTTGAATAAGATTATACATTGAATTCGAACAACTGCATATTTCAAATAGTTAGTCATTCTTATTTTACAAACTATAAAATTGAACTCTGAACAAAAACAAGCAACATTTTTTCAAAGTTATTTATTTTTAGCGCTATTATTTATTTGTCACATACCAAATCAATTTTACATTTCTAAATAAACCTTGTTTTCAAATAGAAAAACAAAAAAATATGAAACAAAATTAACAAATCATTCTACCAACAATATTATTAAGAAAACAATTATTTTCATAAACGTTTAAGTTTTAATTGAAGACGTTCGTTGGAAATGACATTGCTTTAATTGGTCTTGTCTAACCTAAAAATTGAAAATTAATTGTTAAAAAACACAAGACACAAATAAGTTAGTAAAAATATCGTTGATAAAAATAAGTAATAATGACAACAAAGAAACTAAAAATAGCATTTGAAAAGGGGTGATCAAAAGGGTGTTCAATTTGTGGAATGTTGGATGTTAGCATGGTTCGTTATATTGATAAACATTTCGTAATTCGGAGCAAAGCCGAACTGCGCCAGAAAACATGGAGGACACAAATCTCACCTTGACTTTTTTTCGCTTCAGAGGTGGTACCCTTCAGAAAGGGCTGAGCGAACTTCGACTTTTTGTCCATGTTGATGAATCACAGCCACGAGGCTGGCGCTGATTTGGGTGTTGAGTGAGAAAGCAAGGCCTCCGCTTGGAGAAACGATTACTTTTTGCAGGCCCGTCATCTTTTCAATAAGCCATGTTCGACTGATTCCAAAGTATAAAACCTTCGAAAAGGTAAACTTATTGTCGGCTGCCGGATGGAAACCTCGAAAATTTCGAGAACACACGCAAAAGTTAGCCGCCGGGAGAATCGCCTCCCTTTCGCCGTAAACGACGATTTATTCGCGAACAACTGCGGCCGCGATCTTGTGACGTCGCTGTGATGGCGACGAAACTTTTTTCGTCCGTCTAGAATCGCCGACTTAAGGTCCGGACGGAACGTGAAACGCGCTCCGATTGGTCGATTCTACGTCGATGGAAAATATTATCCTTCTGATTACTTTTACGTTTGTAATTAACGTCATTTCACTGTCAATTTTACCTTTTATGCAATTAGTTTGACAACTGAATTTGCTGGTGATGTTGCCAAGTTGGGAATCAAATTTTCGAATTGCAAATTGTTGTTTTTTGGACGTTGTTTTGACTTGTTTGTGATCATGTGTTTCCGGAACGGGAGAACTGAACGGTTCAGTTCCAACTGTTCCTATAGTCCGGTTGTTACAATTTGTTGACGTTAGTGTTCCATATTTTTGTTTCAATTATTATTATTGTCATCAATGTAATAATAAGTGTCCTCAAATCACGAGTGATTCAAATTTGATGACAAGTTCGTGTTGAAAGTTTACACAGTTTGTTGACAGGTACAGCTTGTGTTAACTGATATTTACGATTGTTTAAAAATGTGATAACAAGTTTGCATTCAATTTTTTTGTGAATGAAAATTGAATTTGTTTTGAGTTCAAGTGTTTTAGAGTACTCAGTGAATACTTAATGTAAATGTTAAAACTGTTTCTAGGTTGGCATACAATTGGAAAATGTACAGAGAATTTATCATATCAGCAATACTTTTTTTGTCGTACCGGCATACACTGAAGGTAAAAAATTGTGGATTCTTTTTGTAACGTCAATATTAAATCAATCACTAATCTTTATCGTTAAATCAATCATTAAACAATTTGTTTTTTTTAGATTCATCTAAAATTGCCATAGTTATTCTGAGTCAAAAGGAAGGTTATCATGCTGCTCTTGCAGAATTGTCAGAACGAAATATCAAAATGCAGGCAGAGCAACACAAATTAGTGAGAAAATTATATTTTTATCTTCAATTAAAATATGAAATGTTGGTAATATACTAAGTATAATTTTTTTAAGGATGTTCCTGACATTGTTTTCACACACGAGTTGGATATTCCTGGATCATGGACTGTTAAACCGCTGATACCATACTTGCTAGAAAAGTATCCCAAAAAACGCTGGTTCGTGTTTTGCACTGAGGCAACAGTTATTCAGTTACCAAAATTATTGAAATTGCTCAAATCATACAGTAGCAAAAAGGTAAACAAAAAATTTTATGTATGAAAAAAATCAGTTTTCACAGTTTTCATAAAAAATATAAATATTTTGGATTTTGTATGTTGCAGGAATTCTATCTTGGACATGCTCTTTATGATCATGACCCAACAATCATTCATCATTTTGCTCAAGATAAAAAGAAATTCAAATATCCCAATTTTTCATCTGGATTTGCAATTTCAAAAGCACTTATGCGCAGGTGAGTGGATCCATCACATTCCGTACTTTGATTTAAACAAATTTAATAATCTAATATTTAACATCTTTGAAATTTTAGGTTGAAGAACAAAGTATCATCAAATGCAGAAGCAATCAATGATTTTTCCATCGACGCTTCTTATGAATTTTCCAAATTCGTATTGGGAAGTAAAATACGATTGACACATAATGAGCAATTTTGTATAGTTTCTGGTTCAGAATGTGCAGCATATCCTAAACATATCGAACCATGTGTGAGTATCAAAATAATGAAATATATATCATACGAAATAAGTTTACACTTATTTGTTACCAAAATTATAATTGTTTTAGGGTGATGCATTATCAAATAATGACATCTACGTTGCTGTAAAAACGTGCAATAAATATCACAATACTAGAATTCCTATCATCCGAGATACCTGGACGAAATATGCAAAACATCTTGGATTTTACAGTGATGTAGCAGGTAGAGTATTAACTGTTTTAGTACCTTTAAAATAGCTAAATGATTAATGTTATATTATTATTTTAGATCAAAGGATTCCAAATGTTTACATGGTTCCAAACACAACAGAAGGGCATTGTGCCAAAACTTATGCTCTTTTACAGCATGCTAATGAAATAATGATTGAGAAACATATCAAGTGGCTCGTTGTTACTGACGATGATACAATTATGAGGTGAATTTTATAGATTTTAATATTTTTCACAGTTTCATTAAACAAAAATTTTATACAAATGAAAAATTGAACTTAATTCATTTCATTTAAATAAAATAATGATATTATTGTTATTAATATTACTATTTTGTGTATTTCAGTTTAGGAAATTTGTTACGGCTGTTAACATGCTACAGCCCAGACACATTTGTAGCAATAGGAGAAAGATACGGTTATCATGTCGCCCAGAAAGATAACGGTTACGATTATTTAACGGGTGGTGCTGGCGTGATACTATCAGCACCACTTGTCAAGTCGTTAGTTGAGCCCGAAACTTGCAACTGCCCTGCGCCCAACGCCCCAGATGATATGTTTTTATTTGGCGCCTGTCTGTCACGAATCAATGTGACTCCTACGCACGTTCCTTCCTTCCATCAAGTAAATAATTTTTTATTGAAGCAAAACGTTAATTCGTTTTCAAGATCTATTAAATTTTGTTCTCATAAATTGTTGCAGGCCAGGCCACAGGACTACTCTCCGGGGTACCTTTCTTCCCACGATCCAATTTCATTCCACAAATTTTATGATCTTGATGCTAGAATGGTGTACGACAATTACTTCAGGGACTACGACTCTATCTTTGAAAGCAAGATTGAGCACACCGAACTGTGATTATCAAAAATATCATTCTGAAATAATGGAATTTAATTTTTGTACAACCAACATTTTTATTGTCTATAAATACATATAAAATGAATGTGTATATATATGTCATATAAAATATCACATCAACGATGATCCTCCAATATGTTGGTTTCGCATCAAAATATTTCACAAGCTTCGTATTCAATTGTATATGTATTTTATATTAAAATATACAAATATCATTTAACTTTTAAGGCGACTTTTGTATAAACAGTTTATATAAACTATATCAAAGTTTTATCAACAAATCTTGCAACAAACATTTTTATCTTAAAGTTTTGATGTAAGAATTTCTTTCCACCATGATGGCCTGGTTACATTTTCCGGCTGCTTGAACGAGTCTTCAATATGTTTATAGACCTGGAAAGTTACGAATGTTAATATTGTTGAATTGCATACCGTTTCGGATTCTGCATTGTTATTTTGCTGATACCTCTCCGTCGGCGTATCCCAAGATTGATTTCATTATGAAATCTGGCGCCGCGAGAACATCGGCAAGGGAGACGGCTTCGTCAACGAGTTCTCGACACAGGCGAATAATGCCTTCTCTGATTAGATTATCAATTTGACAACTTGCAGTTGCGAATCCTCCTGCGTACAAATCGCCTAATCTGCGTTCGATGCAGCTCGCTGCATACAAAGAGCACAATTTTCGTAAGACCACGCGCTCACTTTCGTCCCAATCGGGATCATTTATGCGTCTTATGAAATATTGAACTATGATTTGCTGAAACAATTTAAAATTTATAACCATTAATAATAATAACAAAAGTTATCATAATCCTATTCTCTCAAATAAAACAACGAAAAAGAAATAGAAAAAGGACACAAAATGATACCTCGCCATAAACCAAAGTTAAAGTTTTTGCAAAAAATAATTGCGAATCATTTCTGACGACAAAATCGCTGTAGCCTCGTTTTTTCAACTCCTGTACTTTACTGTAAGTTTTCTGCAGGTAGTAACAACATAGCCATTGCAGAATTGTAAGTAGATCTGTAATTGTTTGAATACAATTATTTTCGTTCATTAAACTCCCATGAATTGATGATGAGCAATTGCAATATTAACAATTGTATTGTTCATCTTGTTTCGACTCACTTTCAGGTTCTAGAGTGTCTTCAACAGATTTGATGTTGAATTTCAACTTCAATGATTGTGCATCATTGATG
The DNA here is from genome assembly GCA_025266255.1 of Trissolcus basalis. Lineage (NCBI taxonomy): Eukaryota > Metazoa > Arthropoda > Insecta > Hymenoptera > Scelionidae > Trissolcus > Trissolcus basalis. Next base: position 3,789 of record JAAMPD010001919.1, on the reverse strand, counting down.
AACGCAGCGGTTCCAAACGGCGAATCAATTTGTTTTCCATTTATAACTTTAGTCCACTGATTCAACAGCCAATTACTCGTTTGTTGGATCAAAACGTTGCCCTCCCCTTCGTAAGTACAATTTGCGTCATTGTCAGCTCTGATATCCCCCAATCGACTTTCTAAAACCCAATCAAAAAACGACAATTTAACACCATATCAAACTAATTAAAAAATTTTCAAATTCAATTAAATTTGTAACTATCATATTATAACAAATGTAATTAATACATTTTGCTGTTTTTATGATTTGCAATTCATTAAATTGTATTTTACCTTTCAGATATCCATGTCCACCGCAAGACTCTCTGCAATCTTGAATAGCATCTCGACTCGTCCAGGCGCAAAGTGGTTTCAAAGCAGAAGACAAAGCGTGCATCTCCATGCCTTTGATTGCAGTCAAATCTTTATCGCCCGATCCGTGCAGCTCGGAGATAAATTGGCGGAATTGCTTGAAGAGCATTTTGGAAACGATTCTCATCGCATAAACCGCAGCCAAGTGAGGAATCAAGCGTCCTTGCTAAGGGATGCAATTTTGATCAAAGCTCAACAAACTTTCCATAATAACACGTCGTCATTTTTATCACAAGATTATTTATTACCTGAACTTGATATTCGATAACCGCCCACTCCTCCTTGGGAGATGGACCGAACTGTTTTCTCGCTGCACAGTAACGCACCGCAATAACTATCGCTATTGAAGCGTACATTGTGCAGATCGAAGTTATGCTTACACGACCTCCTGACAGCGCTCCCAGACTGGTACCTGCAATGAATCGTCAATTTAAAACTTTTATTCTCGTTTTGATTCATTTGTTTTGTTCTGTTGAATATTTTGTTACCAAATCTTTTATTCTGATCTTTGATTGCAGTGATGTATTTTCCTTCCGGCGTCACATCGGCTGTTTTGTTGAGCAGATTCACACGAGGGATGCGATAATTTTTGAAATGGACCCATCCATTGTCTACACCATTGAGACCTACTTTTTCTCCCATGTCACCGACAGTCACACCGGGATAAGGGAGAAACGTTTTTGGATCACGAATTGGTACAACAAACAAGTGGATCCCATGATTCGTCCCATCTGGTGTTACAAGTTGAGCGTATGTTATGGCATGCGTTGTGGTTTTGCCTAAAAAATATAAAATACTTATCTAAGCATAATTTTGTCAATGTTGATTAATAATTCAATTGGAAATAGCACGGAAGAAATATGGTTTCATTTGTAGGATTGAGTGAAATCTGTTCTTTTATTACCTAAACCTCCGACCCAACATTTTGCATCTTCAAAACTAGGTGAATTGATAATGAAAGATTCAGAGCTCGGATCATAAGTCGCAGTAGTCCTCATTCCTTTCGCGTTTGTACCGTGTGCTATTTCGGTCAGAGCAAAACAGCCTGTCGCCTGGAAAAAATCAATTATGATGAATTTTTATTTTCTAATTGAAGAGTGCAAAAAAAAAAAAAAAGTAAATATGGAAATCATACCGAGTTGTCTTGGATGCTTTCTACTATTTCAGAATGTCTTGCGCTGCCCAGAGACATCAGTGTTGAAGGGACCAATCCACATCCTATGCCAAATTTGACTGCCAGGGAAGAATCGTAGTAGAATATCATGTTGAAGTCGTCATTGTCTAGCATGGGCTATGAAAATTTGGTACTTTAATTGGTATTTCGAAGTAATCAATAAATACTCAATACATTCATATTTAAATATTATTATTTTTAATGTTCAAAAATATTCTCAATCTAGTTAAATTTTGAGTAATGTGAATAAATATTATAACGGGATACTGATAACTAATTGTACTTTGTATACTATTACTTTCTTGTAGATTAAAAGTTGAAATATGGTCAAAGTCGGTATATTCATATTTAAATGTATGATTAAATATTTATTAATATTTAGAATATTATTGTTAATATTAATAAATTTTACTTTTAAATTAAGTTAAATTTTCAGTGTCATAAAAAGTCTTATAATGGAATACTAATAGCTAATTTTTATTTTTCAGTACCACATTATTGCAGATGAAAAATGAAAATGGCGAAAACTACTTACGTCTAGGTCGTATTTTCGTAAAACGATCATCTGATTTTGGCACCTTCTTCGCATCTCGTCGAGAGTTAACTGGTGGGTCGGTTTTTTGAAAATTGGTTCCTTTTCCATTATTTCCCATAGCTTGTTCTGACAACAGAAAATGTACAATCAAAAACAGTCAAACAATAATTTCTACGACTTCAACATAAAAAATATTAAAATATTCAATATCCTCCAAAGCCTTTTGTATTTATATAATATTTATATTTGATTTCGTGTGGTATTTATTAAAAATAGAACAATGATAAGAGTGTCACATAAAACGTATCTACACTCTAATGTAGTATCATCGATGTTTGTTTAACTTACATAATTTCAATACAAAAAAACTCCTACTCTATCAAAATAATGAAAATTTTCAAAGGACAATTTTGATCTCCTTTAACTTTCCGGTGATTAATATCGAGCTAAAAAATGGCCTATAAATTATGCGCTGATCCATGGAATATCAATGAAGCCACAATGGCCAAACTACCCTATGTATTTGAATTATTTTATATTCGAAGCCAACGAATTTGAATGTTAAATCGTATGACATATAGCCCCTTCGTTTTATTATCATTTTTATTTTCACGATCATTAACATACTTGTTCCTCATAATATAAATTTCATCGGATGAAAAACTCATGATCAACTTTTTGTCCAAATTTTTTGCCTCTCGTCATTTTTCATTTTCATATTCACCTTTGGAAGATTGAACCCGTACTTTGCAGACAAAAAAACAGGGGCCTTGATTAAAAACTTGAAACTCGAACTAAAAGTAGACCAACCTGATATTCCACGCCGTCTTCTCCGTCCAGGTGAAGTTTCATCGATTTCCAATTGAAACTTGCTTTCTTCCTGTAGACATCCAGCGGACCGTTTGGCAGATCTCGGATCAGCTCCATGGCTTTGTCTGCGTGCCTCGACGACTGTGTAGAAAAATTCCAACGCTGCAGCAATGTTTGGGCGGCCTTCAAAGTCATCTGCAGAGTCGAGGGCGATCTTCTGGGGAAGTGGAAAGCGAGTTCATCTAACAATCGGGCGTGCAATTTTTCGGCTCGACACACCGCGTCAAATGCCAACGAAAAAAAAGACCAACGAGGGCGTTAAAACTAACGAGATTACTTGCAATCTAGCGAATGATCGATCGAATCCACTTGGCGCTTACAATTTCACTCTTGATTTCGGAGCTGATTTTACAATTACTCCGAGCAGATAATGTCATTGAGGCACAATCCCCGATTGATATACTTAATCTACAAAAGTCAACGCTTGAATGCTCTTGCTGTGTCATGCTTAGTGCAACGTCGTGAATCTTGTATTGTTGTAACTCACCCCACTCCGTGATTAATTTGAATAATCAAATGTAATCAATCAAAGTGCAATAAAAGTACCGGTTAATGTGAAATGTATTTTCATGAGCTTTTGTATTGGAAAATACATTGTATGGCGTGATGGGATATTAAATTTTTCAGGAAAGATAGTTTTTAATGTAAAAAACAAATAATTATGAAACACATTTTCGATCTTATCTTTTTTATTATAAGAAAAAAGAAGAATTGTGAAAACAGTTTGACAGAAAAAAAATTTCATAAAATTATTGTATTGTATTGTATTGTATATATTCAATTTGTGCATACATACCAGTATGGCTGATTACTATTAA
>JAAMPD010001918.1:0-18961 GCA_025266255.1 Trissolcus basalis | reverse complement strand
ACTGCCGTTGCTGGTTAGTATCTTAGGAGAAAGCTACGCGATGGCAGTGTTTGAACGTGATTTCTTTGCACTGCTATCGTTGGCCAGTACCCTAGGAGAAAGCTACACGATGTCAGTGCTTTAGCGTGCGCTCTTTGCGCTGCTATCGTTGGCCAGTATCCTAGGAGAAAGCTACACGATGGTGGTGCTCAGCGTGCGTTTCTTGCGCTGCTATCGTTGGCCAGTATCTTAGGAGAAAGCCACACGACGGCAGCGCTTTGGGGTGCGTTCTTTGCGCTGCTATTGTTGGCCAGTATCCTAGGAGAAAGCTACACGATGGCGGCGCTTGAGCGTGCGCCCTCCACACTGCTATGGTTGGCCAGTACCTTAGGAGAAAGCTACACGATGGCAGTGCTCGAACGTGTTACCTCTTCTATTTTAGCTTAATGGGCCGGAGTAGCTTGAGGGAGCGGCTCTAGTGGGCTACGGCCCGTGGCCTGCGCCGGCGTTGGGATGGTGGTGTGCTACACTTCTGTCCAAGATATCTTCCTACCTCGTATAGTGTTGGCTCGAATACGTTACGGACTTCGGACCCTGGCGTATACTAAATGGAAGATATCGCAGGTCGCATGTTTCCTGTTGAACGTTCATGGAAAATACGTGCACTCGGATGACCATGCATCCCTGGGAGTTTGGACACACTCGGTCCGTTCCCTCGCCGAAATGCCTTTATAGGTGTCAAAGCGAGGTAATATAGAGGACAACGACGTGTTGAGATCCGTAAGGTGATCAATGCGTCGTAGTGTCTAGACTCTGAGCACCTGCCCTAATCACAGGTGCTCGGAGTTGAATTTCGAACGAGTTCATGATACACTCGACTTGTTCCTCTGCCTTATCGAGTGACCGAGACGGCAGAGTAAGATAGAGTCACAGGTGAGGTACATCACCTGGAGTATCTAGTCCCCGGCTAAGGCTGGGGATGGACGTCAACCACTAACGGATAATAGTGGTACGCAGGGCGGAGGACAAAAATTCTCCAAGCCAGGGCTGCTCGATAGTGCTTAGTAACAATCGAGTAGCTCGTCCTCCAATTGGGTTAGGACTCTGCGGGGCAGTGGTTTGTCACCATCTAGAAGGTAACAATGACGGGGTTACTTAAACATCTTGAACGTGAATACAGGCTATTCGGGTCAACTTCGACCCGGGAGAGGTTCGCACCTCTGTTTACCAGAGCAGCGCACCACATCAATACCTGTTTGAAGCCGGGTTACCTTGTCGCTTCTGGGCAGAAGCAGTTTACTCAGCGAATTACATCCGTAATCGACTGCCATCAAGGAGCCTCAAGGGAAAAACACCATTCGAGATGTGGACGGGTAAGATACCTGACGTATCAGAGTTCAGGACGTTTGGAAGCAAGGTTTATTCTTTGGACAGAGAACCCGGAAGAGGAAAGTTGGATCAACGAGGTAGGGAAGGAATATTTCTAGGTTACTCAGAAGAAAACAAAGGCTTCCGCGTATACTCATCAGATAAAATTAAGGTTTTGATCAGCCGAGATGTCCAGTTCTACAAGGAAGGAAGAATTATGTGAAGAAAACAAGGAGAAATTTTCAGAAAATGATCAGTCGAAGCGATTTCTTAGAGAACTCATACTATCGTTGACCATTGAAGACAAACAATTAGAACCCCGAGAAGAATCTATTGTCCAACCTGATGCAGAGGAAGAAAGTAACCTACCTGGAGAAAACGTACAACCCGAGTTGGAGAACCACAATCCGTTTGAAATAGAAGATCAAGAAGACCCGATGATCAAAATCATCGGGTGCCGGATGGTACTGCGTGACAAGTTAATTCCTAACCGCAATTCAGAGAGACGAAAAGCCAGATTGGTAGCCCAAGGTTTCAACCGGGATTTCGGCGTTCACTACTTCGACACATTTGCTCCGGTTGCACGAATGGGACCCATTCGCATGATCATTTGTCTCGCCGCAAAATTCAAAATGAAGATCCAACAATATGATATCACGACGGCATACTTGTATGGAAATCTGGATCAGGAAATCTTCATGCGACCTCCGAAGAACTTTCGGGGAATGTTGGAGAGTATTGTGACATCCGGAGGAGACGAAGACGTTAAGAAGAAAGCTCAAGACATGTTGAGAAAAATGCGAGAAGGTGATAAAGTTTGTTTGTTGCAGAAATCACTATACGGGTTGAAGCAGGCTGGAAGAAATTGGTACGCGAAGCTGAGTAAGATCCTTGGGAAGTGTGGCGCTAAACCAACTGCTTCGGATCCATGTCTTTTTCAGATCGGCTCTGGAGAAGATGTGACTCTTACCGCCATCTACGTCGATGACATCCTAGTCGCTTCAACGAACCAGAAAAAAATCAATGATGTTGGCAAGATGTTAAGCGAAAACTTCAAGGTCAAGGACTTAGGAACAGCCAGAAACTTTCTAGGTATTGAGTTAGTCCAAAAAGACGAATGCATATCCATGCATCACCAAGGCTACGTAGAGGAGCTTCTTCAACGCTACGGGATGGCAGACTGCAACCCTGTCGTTACACCACTTGACCCTGGAACAAAATTAACGAGGAATGAAAATCCAAGTGAGGATGAAACTGCCTTATCGCGAACTAGTGGGTGCTCTAACGTACTTCTCAACGACGACGCGACCGGACATCTCGTTTGCTGTAAGCTACTTTGGACAGTTTAATAACTACTATGGTATTGAGCATTGTAAATCCGCTAAAAGAGTACTGAGGTATCTGAAAGGGACTTCAAGTGTTGGGCTGACCTACGGAGCTGGAAATGAGCCAATCCAAGGATTCGTAGACGCTGATTGGGGAAGCTGTCAGGAAGATAGAAGATCCTACACCGGCTACGTGTTCTTGCTCGGAGGGTGTCCCATATCGTGGGACTCACGAAAGCAAAAAACCGTGGCACTTAGCACTACTGAAGCCGAGTACATGGCAATGTCTGAATGCGTCAAAGAAGCCATATATTTACGACGATTTTTGTTAGAACTGGGCTTTAGAAACTTAGTGTCTTTATCCATTCATTGTGACAATCAATAATTTAGCCAAGAATCCTATATATCACAGTCGAAGCAAGCATATTGATATTAGACACCATTTTGTACGTCAAATTCTTCGAATGTAAAATTTTCAATTTGAAGTATGTTTCTACAAATAATCAAGTTGCAGATTTCCTAACAAAAAATTTAAGTCGAACAAAACATGAGCATTGTATCAAACTAGCTGGATTAAAGAGTATAAAGATTACATAAACCTCCACTTGAGGGGAGGTGTTGGATATTTATATTTTTATATAAATGATCAAGTTCTCGGTTCAAATACGTTCTCTTTATACTCAACACTCTTTTGTTTATTACTGTTAATTTGTTGATAGCAACATTATTCTTTTGTTCACGTTTGACATGTATAGAAGTTCATTAATAAAATATTTGTCTCCGTGTACGTTCGTTCTATTTCTGGTCTCGTCATAATTTCAACAGGTTATGAGCCCAGGCGCGCGGTCATAAAAAGTGTTAAAAGAATTACAAATCGTGAATTCTAGTAAAAAACGAAACAATAAAAAAAAGGAAAATGAACGCGACTGGAATGGCAAGGATTGAACCCCTTGGAAAAAACAACTACGATACGTGGGCCGTACAGATGCAGGCTATCCTAATCACGAGCGATTTGTGGGAATATGCCGGAGGCATTTCCACGAAGCCTGAACCAACGGCGACGAACGCGGAACAGATTTTGGATTGGGAGAAGAAGGAACAGAAAACTCGATCACTGATCATCTTGTCCATGTCGCCGAGTGAGATTAAACAAGTGAAAAACTGTGTCACAGCCCGTGATACGTGGCAACGGCTGAGAGAAATATACCAATCTCAGGGACCGGTGCGTAAGGCAACTTTACTGAAAAAGTTGACCATACACAAAATGACGGACGAAACCAATGTGCGGGATCATCTTAATGATTTTTTTGATACCGTGGACAAACTGGGAGACATGAACATCAACATAAACGAAGAGTTACTGACAATTATGTTGTTGTACAGTTTACCAACACGGATCGAGAATTTCAGATGCGCAATCGAGTCACGGGACACGTTACCAACTTCTGAGGCTCTTCGAACGAAAATCATCGAAAAGAACGACGCACGTATATCCAATGCACAAGGTGAAGTATCAGAGGCTATGTTCGTCAAGCAGAAAGGCGGTCCAGGGTACAGGAAATACAAAGGTCAATAGAACTTGAAACAGAGCAACGACGGCGAGAAGCAGAGCAGTGGATGTGATTTTCGGTGCTACTTTATCTGCAAGAAACCAGGACATCGGGCAAGCCAGTGCAAATCCAAGAGAAAGGACCCTTCAAAGAAATACAATGACAACAAGCACAACAACCAGGCGGCTCAATTCGTTGAAGACGTGTGTTTACAGATATCAGCGACTCCAGTGACTAACTCGTGTCGAAAGTGGTGCCTTGACAGTGGTGCTACTTCACACCTTTGCAGCGACATCGAGATCTTCACGAATATTGATGAATGACGGAAAGGACTTCTAAGTCTAGCTAATGATTCGACGACAACAATTGCAGGAAAAGGTACCGTTCTTTTGCACGCACGCGATACTAGCGGCGAAAAAGAAATTTCTCTTTTAGATGTCTCACATGTTCCTGACCTCAAGACGAATCTTCTGTCTGTGGGGAAGATTGCTGATCATGGTCACGAGGTGATTTTTGACAAGGAAGGTGCAGTGGTCCTGAGCTCGGACGGAGACATTTTGCTTCGTGCAGAAAGGAGAAACGAACTTCACTACACCTGCGAGAGCCAAGAACAAGCTCATTTGGCTTCATTGAAACGGATCGATCTAGAGTTGCTGCATCGTCGACTCGGACACACTAACGTGGCTGACATCCTGGAAGCTGTAAAGAAGGGGAGAATAACCGGCATAGAAGTGAAGAATCCAGCAACGACCTTGGACTGTGAGGTATGTCTGAAAGGTAAGATGACCAGGAAACAGTTCCCAAAAGAATCCAATCGAAACAGCAAACTTCTCGATCTCATCCATACAGACGTGTGTGGACCACTCCCGAGTCCATCGTTATCAGGTGCCAGGTATTACCTGGAGTTTATTGATGACTACTCTCACTCGTGTGAAGTTACTTTTTTAAAGGCAAAGTCAGAAGTCTATCAGGCTACAGTCAACTTCATTACCAAGATAGAGAACCAAAAAGAAAAACTCATTAAGACGATCCAATCGGACAACGGAAGAGAATATGTGAACGGGGATCTGGACCAGTACTTGAAGAAACGCGGCATCACACGGCGACTGTCAGTTCCATACAATCCGGAGCAAAATGGAAAAGCTGAAAGAATGAACCGGACCCTGATGGAGACTGCCAGGTGTTTACTGTTTGAAGCCGGGTTCCCGTAGGGGGATAATCGAACGTTAATCACATATATCTCAGGCTTAGCGACCCTGCGTACCCTGAGCTTGAAACAGGACGTGGGAATCTCGACCTTAAACCGATTCATTCGCACTTGGCTACCAAGATAATGAATATCGAACGTGTTTAATAACCAATGTCGAAGCATGTATTGGCATGCAATCGAACTAAACAACCAACGACGACTTGGCGTCGCGGGCAAGGTAACGTGGTTCTCACGTTTTCCTGGGAGAATGAATTCGAACAAGGAGTAGTAGCTAACGTGAAAGCTCCCTGCAAGCGAATTATAAGGACGAAGTGGAGTGAAGGTGGTACTCAGGAATGGTGGCGACTACTTAACGCTCTATTCTCCCTCAAACGTTGAGGGTTGAATAAGTAGGATCGTAGCCTGAACTGGGACCACTGAAGCTCTATGGAATCTGATTACTAGCTTGCTTATATGGAACGGTCGCCGCTCATGGCGCTCTTGTGGTGAGGTGCAGGACGTTCAGAGCGTTAGTCTTGCATCCTCGCCCCTTGAGGCCTATGAGCGCGACCATCGAACGAATGTTCCATTCGAACGTCTCTAAGCGAGACAGACTGTCGAACGTATTTCCGCTTAGCGTAATTGGCCGGTGCTGTCCTTCGGGTCAGTATCCGGCCTTTTGCGTTGGGCACTTTTCCGTCCTGACGGATCATCGAACGCATCTCTCGCTTAGCGCATACTGGCCGGTGCTGTCCTTCGGGGCAGTATCCGGCCTTTTGCGTTGGGCACTTTCCGCCTCGACGGATTGTCGAACGTATCTCTCGCTTAGCGTATATTGGCCGGTGCTGTCCTTCGGGTCAGTATCCGGCCTTTTACGTTGGGCACTTTTCCGTCTCGACAGACTGTCGAACGCGTCTCTCGCTTAGCGCATATTGGCCGGTGCTGTCCTTCGGGGCAGTATCCGGCCTTTGCGTGGGCACTTTTCCGTCCTGACGGATCGTCGAACGTATCACTCGCTTAGCGCATATTGCCGGTGTGCGTCCTTCGGGGCAGTATCCGGCCTTTGCGTGGGCACTTTTCCGCCTCGACGGATTGTCGAACGTATCTCTCGCTTAGCGCATATTGGCCGGTGCTGTCCTTCGGGGCAGTATCCGGCCTTTTGCGTTGGGCACTTTCCGTCCCGACGGATCGTCGAACGTGTCTCTCGCTTAGCGCATACTGGCCGGTGCTGTCCTTCGGGGCAGTATCCGGCCTTTTGCGTTGGGCACTTTTCCGTCCTGACGGATCGTCGAACGTCCTCGCTTAGCGCAAAATTAGCCGGTGCTGTCCCTCGGGCCAGTATCCGGCTTTTTGCGTTGGGCACTTTTCGGTCCTGAAGGATAATCGAACGTGCTCCTGCCGCAGCGCAATTTCGCCGGTGCTGACCCTCGGGTCAGTACCGGCATTTTGCGTTGGGGCAAAAATTTCGTTTGGTCGTGGAAAATTTCTGGGACCCAGTCCCAGAAAATTTTCGAAATTTTCCTTGGACTTTGACGCCCAGTCCCAGAAAATTTTCAAGTTGGACTTAGAAAATTTCTGGACAGTCCAGGTAGTTTTGAACATCCACTCAACCATTCGAAAGCTCCAAAACTTGTTTTGAAGCACTCGAACGCCCTAAACTCTCTGAGCGGACACGGGTGGAATACGCGCTGATGACTCTCGAACGTACGCTCGTTACCGCCACGTGATCACCCAGTGAGCTGCATAAGTCTATGCAATTCGGCCCTGGCTACGCCAGTTCCGTGTCACGCTGGATTCCATATGTGACCCACACACCTAGCAACATCCATAATCCTTGATTTGGTGTTGTAATGGGGGCCACATTGGTTTTCTCGTGACCCTTCGAAGCCTGAGCAAGTCAGACTTGCCGTGTGACACGTTCACACCTCCTCGTCAGAGGACTTTGCAAGACTCCGACCAGTCAACCCTTGTTACCACGCTTGGGCACTGCCGGATGAATGCCATGACGACTCGACGTCCTCGGACGTCCCTGGATTTAGTGCAAGCCCACAACAGTACGGTAAGTACTGTTATCAGTCGTCCCATGTGGTGCGATGAAGCTATTCCTAAGGGTGCCAGACGCACTTAAAACTGGTCATACCGCTGTGGCCATCTAGTGAAGTCTGTTGTCCCAAGGCTCTACTGGACGCGAACAGGGGCCTAGGGGAACCTGGCGCACCCCTCAGTATCAAGCCCAGCCCCGTCAAGCAGGATAAAACGGGTGGTAATGCATTGGCCTGTGTATATTTTCCCTTATCCGCATGTATTCCTTTCTCTCTCACCCCTCAGAGCAGCCCATTCTCTGTGTTGAACTAACTCGTGTGGATGCCCGGGCAAACATCCCACAAACTCGTCTACCTGCCGCAACGCAGCAAAGGCAGGTAAACGTCGAACTACCAACTGCTGCAACCGACATGCGTCCTTTGAACGTCGCTGACGCACAGGAGAGAGAGAATATCAGAGTCGGATCAGGGATCAGAGTGGTCCAATTGAACATGAGAAGAGCGCGTTACGTCACTGACGAGCTGCGCGTTGAGGCTACCAAGGAGGGAATTGACATCATTCTGATGCAAGAACCCTACACCTTTCGGGGACGGATCCCTGGCCTCGGCCTGTGTATGCACTGCGTATGCTCTCAGGTATCGTGCGACTGCGGATCATCTTATCTCGTGAGCATTCACTTCCAATTATGTCAACCGACAAGAATCGGAATTGCTCATCTCGAACGTATTATGCAACGCCTTGAGGGGCAAAAAGTGCTCATCGCTGCTGACGCTAATGCCAAGTCGACCATGTAGGGAGACCGGCTAACCGACGAACGCGGCGAAGAGCTTGAAGGTTTCATTGCTCAGTATGATCTGTTCGTTTTGAACGAGCAGAATTCCTTGGCAACATACGAAAACCATTGGGGTTCGTCATGCATTGACATCACTATGGTTACACGGCAGATGCTCCCGTGGGCAAGGAAGTGGTCAGTCAAATATGACTGGACCACAAGCAACCACAGAGCAATCATCACTGAGTTAGGACCGGAGCAGCTCGAAGAGCGGCAGACTGCCACGAATTTCGAACGCTACAACATCCGTCTTGCGGATTGGGAAAAGTTCGAGGACAGACCTTCATGTCCTTATACGTCCTTCAATAAGTCCTTATTCATCCCCAGCCTTAATAAAAAAAAGCGATTAGGAATTTTTACCCCCTCCCAATTATTACAGAACTTATTGATACATTACAAAAAGCTCAATATTTCACAACAATAGATTTGGCCGCCAGTTTTCACCAAATCTCCGTGGCCTAAAAAGAAAAACATAAAACAGCTTTTTTATGCACCCGCAACATTACAAAAACTTATGGAAACAATTTTAGCAGGACTTATTGGAGTTGACTTAATAGTTTACATGGACGACCTTTTTTTTTCGAAAACAATAGATGAACACTCAAGAAAATTTTGGGCCTTAGCCGAACGCCTACAAATGGCAAATTTGAAAATATGCAACCCAAAAAGTGTTTATTTTTAAAACGTGAAGTTGATTATTTAGGTCATATAATTTTGATTTACGGTGTAGCACCTGATCTAAAATAATCGAAGCGATCAAAAAATACCCTATATCGAAAACTGACGAAAATAAACAATTTTTAGGACTAGCAGTATATTACCGCAAATTTGTGAGAGATCGCGCAAAACATAGACAACCCTTGACGGCATTATTGAAAAGCGGAATCCCATTTATTTGAACAAACAAACAACAACAAGCGTTTGACAAAATTCGTGAATGTTTGATGAACTCCCTAATTTTGCAATATCCCGACTATAACAAACCGTTCAATTTAACAATGGACGCCTCAAATTACGCTATTGGCGCAGTACTTAGCCAAACAACAGACGACAAGAATTTGCCGGCAGCATACGCGTCACGTTCATTAATCAAAGCAGAAATAAATTAATCAACAATCGAAAAAAAATTATTGGCGATAGTTTATGCCACACAACTTTCGACCCCTATCTTTTTGGACAACATTCTCCAATCTTCACGGATCACCAACCACTACAGTGGTTTACAAGATTAAAGGATCTAACTTTAAGACTAGCTTGTTGGAAAATTAAACTATGAGACTACGACTTTACGATCAAATACACTCCGCATATAAATTAACGATCTACCTAGCATTTTCAAAAAAAGTTAATTTCCAAAAAGTCATAAATTTAACAATATCAATCAGAAAAACTTTTTTTTGATTGAAGCTTGATATGCCTGCTACTAAAAGACATTAAAGAACATCGACAATTGTTACAGTTATTGGCATTAAAAAAAAAATGTCAAAACTTTGATTAGATCTAGATTTGTTGTCAAGGCGTGTACATACTGGTAACAGTTCAATATTGTGGTTTATTATTATGATTTTTAAAGAGACAGGATCGTGAAAACAAATGACGAAAAAAAAATTTTTTTTTCTTTTACCTGCCAAGAACTTTGTCGATTGTCAATATTTTTTAGTTGTTCAAGAAAAGTCTGAGATATATGAATCTGTAGAAAAAACCAACTAAACCAGAACGCACGAAGTTGCTACATTGAATCGAAGTCTAACAATTTTTCGAGGAAAAGTTTTTTTTGAACATTCGCCGACAGCGCCATCTGTTGACGGTAAAAAAATTTTCGTTAAATGATTTTTGCAGGCATTTTAAGATTCAATTTGAACAAAATTAAGCTTTTTCAATACATTTGATTGATGTTATAGACAAATAACGGGAAAAAACTTTTTTTTCAACTGCCAATACCAATTTAATGATTTTCGTAGCAGGCATATCAAGCTTCAATTTTGAGGAAAAAAATTTTCTTGATTGATATTGTCAAAGTTATGACTGTTTGAAAATTGACTTTTTTTTTCAATTTTTGGGTAGATTGTCAATTTATGTGCGGAGTGAACAAAAAAGTTCCAGAATTGATAGTGAAAAAACGATTTGAAGAATTTATAAACGGAAATGGAATTTCAATCAAAGAACAATCAGGTTATCAAAATAAATATTTATGTGAAACTGCGTTACAGCTAGTTTCAGACCAATTGATGACCGCAATAAGCGATAAGAAATATGTCAGAATAATTCTCATAGATTTCAAGCGAGCGTTCAAAACTATCAAAAGAAATATTTTAATCAATAAATTATTTTTATATGGCATAAAAAGAAAAGTTCTTGACTTCTTCTGAGTTATTCTGAGTGTAAATGATTTTTATATATTAATTTATTTATTTTTTAGTGTAAAGACTCGATGTGTGAGACATATAGTACATCTAAAGACGCGCTTACATGAAATGGAATGTTTAAAAAGTCATTGGTTTTTTCGAAAATTGATAATTTATTTATACACATACACAAAGTAGCTGAGGGAGCTAAATAAACACCATCTATCTATCGATCTCTACTCTCTTCTACATCTCTTTTAACTTCTAAAATCGGAAATAAACTTTATTCAAATGGCCTACGGCCAATCTCTTCAGAACTAAACGAACAATTTTCACAATCAGAAAAAAACAAAAGTTTTTCCAGTCGAAGCATAATAATCAGAGAGGCGTGGTCACCTAAAATACAATGTCAAAAAGAAAAGAAACTAATTGGATAAAATATTTAAAAAAACTGCCAAGCGCACTTAGTCTCGGCGGTCCTGCCTGAAGTTAGGGTCGTTCCGACGGTTAAAGAATCGCAGTGCGCGCGGCTGGTTTCTGGGGGTTGGAAAGGTAAGGCACACCGGGACTTCAGGGGGGTGTGCTTCTGGGCAGACCTAGCACGGAATCATTCTTCCGTAGAGGCACATCTCCACCTGGTGTCCCCATCTGCGGCAGTATGTGCAGCGCACAGACCGTTTTCGCGTGCCAGCGATATCGCTGCACTGCTTCTCAGTGGCGGCTCACTGCGAGATGCTGGCGTTGCTGGCTGGCTGTCAGGTTCGTTTGACTCCTTCTTCTGCTTGGCGATGGCTGGCAGCGCCACTCGCTGGAATGAGAAGTTGGGTTCGAACCTGACCCGCTTCTTTCTTCTTGGCGCCGACACTGGCACCGACGGCAATGGATGGTCGTCGTCATCCTCGGGGAGACCCTGGTGGTCGTGGTCCCAGCTGCTGGGGTCATCTTCCGCCTGGAGGGTGACGTCGAGGACGTCCACGCCCTCGCTTAACAATGCCAGTGCCGCTGGAGCCTGCGATCAGATGGCGCAGCTTTCCTCCCCTTACCTGGGGGTCATCCTCGTGGCCTCTTTGGGGGCTGCCCCAAGCTGCCAGGATGCGAGGCATCTGGAGCTGGTGGCGTGGTGCTATGGTCATTGTGGCGCTGGTCCCCGTCAGGATCGGCTCGCTGGTCTCGGGTGGCGTCTGGTTGGGCGAGTTGATGGTCGGCGTAGTGCGCGACGGCGGGGGCAGATCAAAGCCCCGGGGGTGGGTCAACGTTATTGCCATGGTTTGGCGCAATGATTCTACCTCCCTGTCATGACGTGCTGTCTGACAAGCACGTCAGTGGCTCCGCGTCGTCGCGCATCTGGTACTCCGCCACCCAGCGGTCCTGGAAGGCAGCCAGAAGAGGTTGGTATTGGCGAGAAACAATCGGCTCTGGCACCGAATCTGGGCCCTGCCCTGGTGGTTCTTCGCCAGGCGTTGCATCGTAATCTGAAAAATTCAAATCCATTAATGTTGGACAATAACGTTTATGGTCTTGCACGTGGATCTTCTTCAGAGATTTCCCGCTCTCGTCCTCTAGGTCATACACTAGGTCAGAATGCGCGTGAGTAACTTTGAACGGACCCTCGAATTTATGAGTGAGTTTTGACGAAATGTATTCTGCTGCGGGAGATAGTACGTGGGACCTTTTCAGAACTAGATCTCATGGCTTGCAGTCTTGTCATTCGGTTTGCCCAAAGGGCGGTCTGGTCGGGGTCCGGTAGGTAAACATCGTCGGGGTGCTCTAGCGCCTGGCAATAGCCAGGCGTTACAGGACTCAATTCGTTACTCAATTGCAAAAAGGCTGGGCTTTGTTTCGTGGAGGATTGTTTCGCGGAGTTTATCTCGTACTAAAATTCAGGAAGGTAAAGATCCGAATCGCGATAGTCGTTGCCGTTGAAGGCCACTATCATGGTCTTTAGGGTTTGATTCATTCGCTCTGTCGGGTTGGCCTGCGGGTGATAAGGTGGAGTGGTGAAACACGACGGATGCTCTTTGCATCGGCCTTCCCTAGAGCTTGTATCTCAACCCACTTAGTGAGGAGATCTTGGAAGACAACGATGTTACGGAACTGCCTTTTGCTTAGCGGAAAGGGTCCCACGATGTCCGACGAGACAACTTGCAAAGTTCTGTCCACCAGCTTTTTTCCCATAAGCCCTTTCGGCCCTGTTTGCTGTGGTTTTACCTTCTGACAATTATCGCAGGCTAGGACATAAACGGCGACATCCTTGAAGCACCCTGGCCGATATAAATCCTTGGCAACTGGGGCATACGTCTTGTCCACTCCCATGTGGCCTGATGTAGGTGGATCGTGTGCCTGAGAGATGATCTGCCGACGGTGCTCTACGGGTGCGACTATCTTTGATTCGTCGAGAACCTTGACAATCATATCGAGCAAGGGCTTGTGGTAGTACAGCATGTCATTTTGTACTTTCTAGTTCGGATAAACCTTGGGGTTCTGTCTCACCATGTCGATGCGCCGAAGATACCACTTGTCATCGGTTGCTCCCAGAGCAGACAGGGCATCTTCAGAGCCCTCGTACATGCGTGAAAGCGCGTCAGGTACTTTATTTAAGGCACCTTTTCTGTACTTGATGACAAAGTTTTATTGTTTCAATTAGAGAACCAATCTTGCTAGTTGTTCGGTTGCATCGGTGATTTCATACAACCAGGTCAGGCTGCTGTGGTCCGTTATCACGGTGAATTAAAGTGATATTTAAGTCGAGTATAACACTTTAAAAACGAGGGAGGTTACAGAGACACATTGATTAAACCGATTAAAGTGAAAATTGGTCATATTCTAAAGCAGATGTAAGAGAATCGCGTGATATATTTATTTATTTATTAATGATGAAATAAAAAAATTTTTGTAAAAAAGTGCATCATGAAATGTTCTACTGTTTACTTGTATTATTGAATATGGGATCAGTTTATGCACAAGAAAACATAATCACGTGATTCTCTGAAATATTGTGAATATTTCATCACAGAAAATTCGTTGCGAAATTATCTGAAAAAGCAGAGTAACCTCCTCCGTTTCACAAAGTTGCACAGCAACAACGGCTACTGCATCGCTATTTGGATTCGATCTGAAAAAGCACTACGGGATACTTTTTTTCAGGTACAGGATGCGCGTTCAGAGAAGTTTAATATCGACATAATCGATATCTGAAAGATATCGCTATACGTAAAACATTCAAAATACGATAATTTTGCGTGCTTCGTGCGGTCCGTCACATTTAAAAAGTATTGAATAAAATTATCATCGACTTCATCATCATTGTATTAACTTTCGTATTTGAAATTTGTTAATATATACGTGGTTTATGGTTATGTTCTAATAAATGTTGCATTTTTTGTTTTGAAATGTAAGAAATGAGAATAATCTTTTTTTTTAGATGAAATGCAATTTCATCACTATGATGAAATATTGCGAAGTTAGTAAATGAATGAAGAACTGAGTTCATAAATAATACCAATTGAATATCATAAAACTATTTGTCTAATCTACAGGAAAAGGAAAATTACTTGAGATCCATTTTCATAATTAATATAAATGATATATTCAGACATTTAATTTCTAAAAATAAACAATTTTTCTAATGAACCAAAAAATATTCAAAATTATGTGTTATTCATGAGTTATTTACATTATAAAAAATAGAAAACATCACAAAAAATAGAGGCAGAACATCAAGAGCTATTTACGAAAAAAATGTTCATATAAAACATATAATATTTACCTTTGGAAAGACGGCTGGTTTCTTGTTTGTTTCTGAAAAAAAAAATGTTACAATATAATTCTAAAAATTAGAAAACATATCTGTGGATTCCAGTAAAAAGCAGACATGTGTCATTTCAACTAAAATGTTGTTTTTTTATTAAAGTGTTGTTTTTCATTGCTATTTTCATTGCTTTTATTTCATTGCAAACAAAACTTTTCAAAATGTTGAATAATATACTATATACCACAACTACAAAACAAAACGCGATTTCGCACGCCGCCTGCGAAAAAGAAAACAAACACAGGAGCAATAGGGGAACCGAGTGTGCTCTGAGCTTCACTTTTCGAAAAAATGATCTCAAACTCTAATTTTTATCGAACGCTCTGTCACGGGGTAGTTGCGGAAAGTCAAAGTCCCGTAACTGGGGAAGTATTCTAAGTCCCTTAATTCGATTTATGATGTGTGATAATAACGCGGAAAGGAACCTTTAGATTTGACATGCTAATTCGGAAGTTCAGAAGATTCTAGTCTCACTTAGAGACCACAGGACTATCATCACCTGTGATTGCCCCTCCTAATTGCGCTAATTGGTACCGTGTGCAATACCCTTACGGGGTCACACGTGTTACGAAGTCATCATTTTTGGGGCACCAAGCTGAAGAAATTCGAGGAGTCTCGATCAGCAAATGGCAAATCGAGACTTGGCGCAGGTGCACCTGGCGACTATTGAGAAATCGAAATATAAGTTTTATAAAGAAATTAAAAAAATTTATATTCAAATTATTTATTTTGAAATCATTAATTATTTATTGATAAAATAATAAATTCCGGTAAAATTGCAACAATTACCCACTTTGATGTTATGATCATCAGAAAACTGTGTTATTCTAAGGTCCAATTTGAAACTTGAACAAATTGCAGCAGAACCGAACAAAGCTGTTCGGTTCTGAGGCTAATTTTAAGTCGCTGTGAAATGGCGACTTAAAATTAGCCTTAACAACTGTAATAAAAAAAATTTCACTCAAATCAAGTATATTTTTACTCTTTTCAACTTTTTAAAGATTGAATTTTACTTTAATTATATAATCTCAATGAAAAATTTATTACTTACTGATCAATTAATCAATCCAGTTTTCAATGTTTTCAAGATCAATTGAATGAGGTGGTTTTTTTTTGGTTCCTCAGTTTCTGACATTTTGAGTTTGGTCTCTTCAAGTACTGTTATTACAGTGTGCTACATATATGTCGCATATATGTTACGTATATGGTAACATATATAAATTTTTGCCTGGGTAATGTCAAAAGTAACGGCGAAACGAGCGCATCGTATTGATTATTTTTACCCCAATCAATTGATCATTTTTGCCCTATGTCTTCACATAATAATTACAAAAAAGTGATTGAAATAATTAACTTACGAGTTGCCTTCTAAGTTTATTTAAAATAGTTGAAATTTAAGTGAAGTTATGTCATTCGTGTATAATAATCGAAAGTTTAAAATATTTTACAAAATTTCAAACAGCCGTGTTGTGCAGAGTATTTAATATAACCGAATAAATTGCTAATTTCGCATTAATTTTCACAAAGTTAGTCTTGAAATCTCTCAAGAATATATGAAAGTGACTAAAAATAGCGTTATGACGAAAAATTTCTTGCTTAATTATAAATAATTATCATTGATCATTTTTACCCCACTTTTTTGCACTGATCATTTTTACTCCGTCTGACCCTATAATAGGATAATAGGTTAGGTTTAATGATCATTCTTTCTTTTAATAGTGTATGAAATTTACTTACACGTTACGGTCGTTGATTTCTATCAAATTAAAGTCTTCATCCGATGTTGGATGATCCATTTTATTTCACTTTTAAAACTTCGTTCGTGACTTTCGTGAAGGTGATTTCAAATAAAATAACACGCCAATACCGGACGTTTTAAAATTAAATTAGAACTCAACAAAGACAATGAGTGAGAGTGATTCATAAAAATTCTGAACGTAAGTGAATTAAATACAAAAAAAATTATTACTATTATTATTGTTATTTCTTTTATTTATTTTTTTCTCGAAAATTTTTCATTTTGATTGTTATAGAATAAAGACAAAGTGCCAACTTTTGTGAATCGCAAGCGCCAATTTTACGCGGAAAAGAAACCTTCCTTGCCCGTCATTGGACGTTGTCATTAAAACCGATCAAACTATCGAGAAAGCTTTCGTGTGCATAAACAAAACGCGGTACTCCTTCGCATCTCCCCTGAAAGCGGTAAATATTTGCTTCAAGTGCATTTCGGGCCTCAGACTCAACTACGCGGTTGACAGCAAGTACAACTGGCTTTTTCTGGAGAAATATCTTTACGGTATTAGCTACAGCAGAACACTCACCGCCGTCTTCGATACTTTGTTTATTGATGTTAACCGCGTGACGATTCTAACTTATACAGACATCTTCGTTAGTTGAGCGCACATCATCAAAGTAATTTTGTTTTTCTGAAAGAATGGAGTCTAAGAAATCATTTTACAAAATTGCTTTATTTCTTGATTCTTTTTATAGAGCGACTAATTTATTGCAAAAAACTATTTAGTTTCTAATAAAGTTGTTTTCTTTCTACATCGAGAATATTTACGTTTCAAAATTAAAAAGTGACCTACAAAAAGCGTTCAGAGATTGTGATAAAACAGAATCACATGAAACACTAGCAAATCATGTTCTTGATAGTAATAGTGAGCCTTTGAAAGAATTTTCAACTGAGTTCAGAAAAACAAAAATATTTGAGGATTCAAATTTATATGTTGAGCCTTTCGAATACAAAACTGAAAACAATTTAAGTCATGATTCATCAAGCGGATTGGTCGTCATCAGTGCAAATGAAGCAAAAAGTCAATTTATATCTGTGAAAGAATGTTTGTACTCTTTATAATGTAACGAGTTTTTCTATAACGAAATGAAGCAGTAGTTGTCGAGTTTGTACAACAAAAAAACGTAATATCTCATTTTATTCAAGGGGATTATTGGCAAAAAAGATTGAAGAGTCACGGGTCAAAATTTGTCGTTCGTCTGAATGCTTATGACGACGTGAAAACTGGCAACAGTCTTGGCTCTCATTCGGGGACCAACGCTGTTGGTGACGTAAACATCGCTTGTCTTTCACCCCAATATGCTTTTCAACTTGAACACATTTATTCCGCACTTTTTTTCAAAATTTATCACAGAAAACAGATAGGTAACTATTTAACATTCTAAATTCTTATAGATGAGTTAGATGATTTGAATTAAAAACGGAATCGAAATTTAAATGGCCCGTAAAAGTGGAACGGTTTATTTTATGATAGGACTAGTTACAGGTGACAATCTTGGTTTGAACGGAATATTAGGTTTCATTGAGAGCTTTAAAGCAACACACTGCTGCTGCATATGCAGGATTGATGATGACGTATTAAAACAATGTAATGTGAAAAATAAGGAGATTATGCAAACAGTTGACAATTACAAACAAGATCTTATAACTGCGAACCCGACTTTGACAGATGTTACCGAGAGATGCGTATTCAATTTGATTGAAAATTACCACAACTGCGTAAATTACGTTGTAGATCCATTGCACGATATTGCCAAGGGTGATTGCGTTTACACATTAAAGGGAATTATTGCGAATTTTTTAGAAAAAGGCATCTTAACTTTGTCACTAATGAATAACGGCTAAAACGCTTTTCTTTGAGCGCCGCAGAGACGGTTCGTTTTGTTTGATACTTTGGAATTATTTTTCACTATTTAATTCAAGATAAAAACGACGAATATTGGTTATTATACAAGACTTTGCGCAAAATAATCGACAAAATTTTTTTCTCAAAAATTTCGAGAGACTATATTAATAAGCTCAGAGTATTCATTCAGGAACACAACTTTGTGTATTTTAAATAAGTCGGTCCATTGAAACCAGAAATTCATTTTTTGATTTACTACCCCACCGTATTGCTAAAAACCGGCCCTACAAACGGGTACTCAACTATGTCCACTGAATCGAAACACCGCGAAACTAAATGAATAACGAATTCTATCGCCAGTTCGAAGAACTTGCTTATATCGGTGGTAATTAGCTTTTAATATAAATCATAAGCTCCTTTAACTTTGAAAGCGCAAATCCCAACTGATATTTTGATTTTAAATCCCATTCTTTACAATTGGGTCTCGATTAAAGAAACCACATAATAGGGACAGTATAATTGCTTAAAGTTAGTGATTTTTATCGCCCCAATTTGGGCTTATAACAGTAATTTTGAATGTTTATAATTGTGTGACGTTTCAAGTGGAACCTTCCCGCGCAGAAAAAATAATGTGGCTGACGCAATGGGCAACAGAGTGAGACGCGTGTGGCTCGCGGCAAAATCCCACAAAGTCCCACACGCCACACGAAGTGCCACACTCTGGCAAATCTTGCCGTGTCTGTGGCTGAGCTGAAAAAAATTTTCGGCCACAAAAGCGCCAGCTTGCGTAAAACAGAGAGCTGTTTCAGAAATAACAGATTCATGAACAAAAGTTATCATACACGAATAGATTTTATGCTGAAATTAAATTATAAAAATGA
>JAAMPD010001917.1:0-18958 GCA_025266255.1 Trissolcus basalis | reverse complement strand
AGGGCGTGCAAATGATTTGTCCCTAACATGAAATATTGATTCATCAACTTTGAGACTTGCTTCATTTGAGGTTTGTGCCATGTAAAAGTTTAAACTGAAAAATTTTTATTTTTGAACTTTTTATTTAAATATTGTTTGGTGTCTTTTTTTAAAAGCTCAGATATCCAGGATTTATCAATTGCAAATTGGGTTTTGCATTATACCTGGAAGTCATCATATGCCTTTTAGACACCTGGAAAGAAAGAAAATTAATATAACATATTGAATTTGAGAATTGCACGGAGAATCTTAAGAACTCCTAAGTTGAGCGATTTTACGAATGTCATTCCCTATTCTTCTTACCCTGCTATTGGCATCCTTTGTTTGTTTGTTTTATCGTTAATTTCTTTTTATTATTAAATTTTATTTATTTACTCATTAATTCCTTCAATTTTCTTCCACTTGTCACTTCATTTTTATTCTTTTACTTTAATCTTGAATTTTCAGTCTACTTCCCATCTACCTTTTGATTCCTTCCTAAATGCTGACTCTAACCTTAAATTTCCATTCAATTTTCAATTTACCCTTTTATTCATTCCTAAATCTTTATTCTAACCTTTAATTTCCATTCAATTTTCTTCTACCTGTCACCTCATTCTTTAATCTTTTATTTTAACCTTAAATTTCCAGTCTACTTTATTAAATCTTTTCTAAATTAAGCAATGTATCTTGAATTCAACTCAACTCAACTCAAGATTAACCACTTAACCTCACTCTGTCAGTGTGAGTTTGTTTCATATCAATCTTTTGAAATTCCCAACCAAACCCTGGTATTGGATGTATTTAATTAAATGGCACAAACTCGTTTTTGTTTAAAGAGAGGGGCTGGTTTGTCGCCTCAACCCGCCTTATTTAAACTGAAACAGTTTCATGAATTTCCCTTAAATCATTTCTTTCTCAACTTATTTTATCAACACTGTTGAGCCACGCTGTCAAATTCACTTATGGGATTTGGCTTTGATCGATTCAACAAAATTAAATCAAATCATTATTATTACAAAATAAATCATCATTTTATTTTATCAGCAATTTTCAACTGAGACAAACCTGTCAAACTTATCCAACTTATCTTATTTTATCCAAACAAAATTAAACAAAATTAAATCTAATTATTCTCATTACAAAATAAATCATCATTTTATTTTATCAACACTTCTTTCCTTTAAACAAATCTGTCACATTTATTTATTGGATCTGACTTCGATTAATCCAACAAAATTAACTCTAATTATTTTCATTTCAAAATAAATCATCATTCTATTTGATCGACACTTTTCAACCCAAAGCTGTCAACCCGAGCTGTCGAATTTATTTATTGGATCTGACTTTGATTAATTCAACCTTTTCTACTCTATCAAGATTAAACAAACTGAAACCAAATTATTACAAAATAAATCATTGGATTTACTTTTCAGCTTAACATAGCTGTCAAATATTTTTATTGGATTTGACTTTAATTAATCCAACAAAATCAGACAAAATAAAATCTTATTTTTATTACCAAATGAATCCTCATTTTATTTTCTCAACAAATTTTCAACTTAGACAAAGCTGTCAAATTGGAACAAAATTTAAATAAATCATCCTTTTCTTTTATCAGCACCTTTTCAACTCATGTTATTTTGACTTTTATGAAATCAAAATGAAATTTACTGTATCAAATTTGAATTTATTCATTTTATATTGAATTTTATTAACTTAATCATACGTTTGAACAAACTCTATCAAAATTTTAAAGAACCTTCATTTTGGAAATAACCGCGTTAGATTCGGAGCCGGCGAGGCAAAAGGCAAATTTATAAATCTACTCGAACATCCTCACTAATCTCAGATGTATTATGTCCTACCTTTTACGTTGCAAAGCTCTGACGTAATTTCCTCGTCTTCGAGGCAGGGCGGCGAGGCTAAAGGAGCTGGCGATTTCGTCCTAAAAAACTATTTCGGAAGAAAATTTTATTTAACACTGATACGCGCACCTCTTCGCGTAGTTGGATCGACTCTGAGAGTCTTCTCCCAGGAACCGATGCCCATCCAGGCTCCCCGAAGGTCACCTGCAGTGCGCAATTCCTGGCAACAGTGTTCCGGCCTTAGTCAGGCTCGGTTTCCCTCGCCAGGAAAGAACGCACCCGGTTTGTCCAGGTCACCCAGACAGTTACCTGGGAGCTCAGCCTTAGTCAGACTTGATCTCCTAGGCACCGATCCCCAGGTGAAAACCACAGAGATTTTACCCTTACCGTGTATATTCGCGTATCGCGTTACTTTTCGATTCGGATTTTGACTGTCTAATTTCCCGATTCGGACTGTGTTTTGCACCTGGTGCTCACCCAAATATATACCCGCAGATAAGCCTTCCCCTTGCCTCTCCCCCGCTGTATTTCGAATTTCGGAAATTATTATTTTTTTGAAAAATAAAAGTCGTTAAATTTTGATTTTGTTTATTGTTTTTTGTCGCCTTTGCCTCCCTGCTCCCGAATCTCTAGGTGGTTTGTCAACATCTTCTCCTGGGAAGCAATTATTTAAAAAAGAAAATTTCATAGAATGTTCTAGAACATTCTATTGATGACGTCATCACAATTTTGATGGCGTGATTTTATAAACTTTTAGATTTTCAGGTCTTTATGTTAAACTTTCTTTCTTTTGTTTATGCAAATTTTGTTGATTATTTTATTAGCCACACTTTTCATTTATTGGTCTGCCGGTTTGATGTTATTTTATTTAAATAAAGCTGAAAATTCTAAATTTCAAATTGGATGATGCAATTTCACTCATTATTGCGCAATTTCTATAAACAATTAAATTTTATCAACATTCCCTTGTTCATTTTGTTTATTGTTTATGTTCAATTGTTGCTTGCAAAATTACCCAATGAATAAGCTTTGTTGCTCATCCGTATGTTAACTCCTTATCTGTTTAAATTAATAAATTCTAAAATTCTAAATTGTTACTATTATTATCGAAATCCATTAGTGGGGTCATAAATCATCAAGTGACGTCACTTGACATTGCAATTATTGCCCCTTTTATTAATTAAATTGAAATGTTGTGGCCGAATTGTATCAGGCAATTAGAAAGGAAAATAGGTGGCACGGCGCTTGCACCTAAGCTTGAAGGGCGAAGAGGACGCGCGATCGTCCTTCTTGTCTTACTTATGCTTCTAATTGATCGCGTCATTGATTGGCGCGATCCTGCAACGCCTTATCTAGCGCGTCCCACTTGACGCGTGCCGCCCAAATTTGCGTATGACCAATGTGAAACTGGAAAATGGCGGCTTTTCCAGGACGCGTAAAATCGACACGTTACATACTATTTCTTTGTTTTTATCTATTTCTAATTCTATGTTTTTTTTATAACTCCTTTTATAATTACTTAAATATATATATATATCCAACTTCATCAAAAGCGATTGTATATGGTTTTTTACCCTGATTCTTACCATGATCCACCTTTAATAATACCAATACAGTCCACTATAGTTAAAAATTGCAAATCAAACTCAAACAAATTCAAAATATTATTCAGTCCTTCGAGCCGGATATACAAAAACAGGGTAAAAAATTAATGCAATATATTACAAAATTAAATTCAATAAAACAAGTTATTTTGACGGGAATCAAAACATTGTCAATGTTCACATTTTTTTTGTGCGCCAAGAATTCGTCACAAAACAAACCATAATAGAAAACAGTAGTGAAATGAAATTGTTTTATGTTCTTAAAACCAAATTGACATTTAATTTAAGTCGAACATAAAATTCGACAAATAGTTTCGCGAAATGTTTTGAGTGAAAAAGGTTCTCAACCACGAGTGACAACAATCAGCAGTGATCAACCCACAGCGCCCAAGCAGCGGTTCTCGACCCCAAGTGGCACAACCAGCGGTGATCAACCCCCAGCGCCCAAGCAGCGGTTCTCGACCCTAAGTGGCACAACCAGCGGTGATATACCCACAGCGCCCGAGCAGCGGTTCTTAACCCCAAGAGGCAAAAACAGCGTAGATCAACCCACCACGCCAAAACAGCGGTTCTTAACCCCAAGAGGCAAAAACAGCGGTGATCAACCCACCACGCCAAAACAGCGGTTCTCAAACCCAAGTGGCAAAACCAGCGGTGCGTTCAAATGATTCAAATCCTTGATCCGCCCATCACTGCGTGAAAATAAAGGACAAAGAACTTGAATTTAAC
The DNA here is from genome assembly GCA_025266255.1 of Trissolcus basalis. NCBI lineage: Eukaryota > Metazoa > Arthropoda > Insecta > Hymenoptera > Scelionidae > Trissolcus > Trissolcus basalis. The sequence continues at coordinate 14,739 of JAAMPD010001917.1, read as the reverse complement.
GCTCTAGCGTGCTATTATGAACAACATACCGTCTCCTAGGACGTCGTATGTAACACCAAAGAACATCAACATCGCAATCATTGAAACAAACCAATATCTAACCACCGAGACTACAAAATGGTTAAACCCAAAAAACAGAGTAGTCTCGAAGAGACGTACTATGAGGTGGACGAAGCAGTACAAATCAAGACCCTCATAGAAAACGTGCGCACAGCTCAACGCAACATTGCAAGAGTGGAGCAGTTTATCTTGAGCAATTACGAATACACCTTGGAGCTACTACAGTTAAGAAAGGATTATTTTTAAGCCCAAGTAGAAAAGGCTCAGACAGTCAACGCACACCTCACAGTTGTTGCTACGGCAGAACAAGGAGCGAATTTGGATTACTTCACCCAAGATATCTGGGGAAGCTTCGAAGCTCAAGCAGAACGCGTAGAGTTAACGCTGCTAACTCGCTACAACGCACTCACAGTGGCAAGGAGGCAAGAAACAATGAATACAGTTGTACCTCCACGCCAAGCCAATGTAGGAGCAGCAAACGAAGCTGCTCACTCAATCTCAAGACTGCCAAAGTTGGATCTCCCTACCTTCGATGGGAACTTTGACCAGTGGCAGCACTTCTATGACCTCTTCATGGCCACGGTGCACAACCACCAAGCACTGGCCAACGCCGCAAAAATGCAGTATTTAAAGGCAGCCTTGAGAGGAGAACCAGCTGACTTCATAAGTGCCATTTCCATAAGTGATGCAAACTACGAAATAGCCTGGAAAAAGATTCAAGATTGATATGAGAATACGAGAGCGCAGATCTCACATCACTTACTCAAACTCACTGCCGCACCACCAGGCGGACAGAATGCATTCAGTAAGCTGAAGACGATACGGAACACTCTCAATCTTTCCATCGACTCACTAACGGCATTGAATGTACCCGCTGAACAATGGGGACCACTGAGAGTTCACATAGCTGTACAGAAACTAAGCTCAGGACTACAAAGGGACTGGGAGAAGACTTTAGCTGGGATCAACGATTATCCCACCTTTGCGACCTTTGACACATTCCTACAACAACAAATACGGATGCTGGAGAATCTCGAGCGCAACTTGGAAGCCAGCACCACTCAGGAATCTCCACGCAAGCAAAGGACAGCTCACAACACAGCCGTAAAGCCTAACTCAGTGAATTGTAGTTATTGCACACAACCACACAGGATATACCAATGTGAAGATTTCAAGGGCCTTACTTTAGCCGAACGATATCAGGTACAACGCGACAAAGAATTGTGTTCCAACTGTCTCTGCAAGGGACACAAATAGAGTGTCGCAGCAAGGCAACATGTCAACAGTGTACCGAGCGCCATCACATGCTTTTACACTATGACAAACAAGCTAAGAGGCAAGGTCAGAAGGAAACCAGAAGAAGGGATAACCCCCTCCACCACGGAAATAGAGAAAAACAAAATCACTTAGTCAACACCGAGGAAGTTAGTGAATCAGATGAATCAACTGACGAAGAGGAAGACTCAGCAGAAGTTACAGGACTGCACACGCTAAAATCGCATCAAGAGGTGCTTCTTGCGACTGCTCTAGTAAGAGTTCACTTTAAAAATGGACGAACAGCAATTGCAGGAGCACTGATAGATACTGGAGCTGAAAGCTCCTTTGTCAGCGAAGCGCTAGTACAAACCATGCGCCTGCGCAAACAAATGGCTAAAGTCACCGTGAGCGGCCTGCAAGAAACACAAACTGGGTTTATCAAGTATTCAACAAGGCTTCAAATTTCGCCAGTTTACGATGACACTCGCCATTTTGAATTGCAAGCCTATGTGTTGCAGCACATCACTAACTACAAACTAAAGAGGTTCTCGCCTCAAAACTACACGGAGCTGCAACACTTAGTACTAGCTGACCCTGAGCCTGGTTTAAAACTTGAAATTGATCTATTGTTGGGAGCAGATATATTGGGCCAGATAATGACACAGGGCTTTTTTCAGTTGAAAGAAAGCAGCGTAACGGCTCAAGCAACACACTTGGGTTAGGTGCTGTCAAGGCCTACCAACGGACTCACTGCAACTCCAACAATGACAGTTAATCATGTCTGCTGTGAGTCCGTCAATCTGCTCCAACGATTTTGGGAGCTAGATGACTTTCCTGAGCAAAAACATAGCTCTGTAGAAGATGAGTATTGCGAAAATCTCTTTCGCACGACAACAACAAGGGACGATCATGGACGTTACTGTGTTCGTCTCCCTTTCTAGTCAGAGGAGGAAAAGAATACTCTGGGAGAGTAAAAAAATTTTGCCATCGCGTCCTGGAACGGAGTGATCAAGGGGCTCAATAAAAAACCAGAGTTGTGTAAACAGTACGATGAATTCATGGCAGAGTATGAGAAGCTCGAGCACATGAGAGCACATGAGAGCGCGGATACCAAGCAGAAGGCCAAAGACATCCGTCTACAGGTAGATCAGTTGCTCTAACAAGGCTGCTTGGAACTGCGCAAGTGGTCCGCAAATGCCGACGATCTACTCCTTGAACCAGAAGGAAGAGCAACAGAGTTCTTCATAGAACCCACTGTCGCGGACAGAAACTCTGTGCTGGGGATCGCTTGGTCCCCCATAGATGACAATTCCGCCATCAAGGTCAAACCAGTTGATTGCTAGCCGGTCACAATGCGGACGATTCTGTCGATACGAACTCAGCTCGATTATACGACCCACTAGGATGGCTTGCCCCGTTCGTCATACGAGCTAAACTCGTTATGCAGGAACTTTGGTTAGCCAAAAGCCAATGGGATGAATTAAACTTGCCCGAGAACATCCTAGCTGAATGGCGAGACATCTGCCAAGAAATACCAATCCTGAGTGGCGTGTCGATTCCACGCTTTATTGGCCCAGGAGAAAAGAAAGCAAGAGTAAAGCTGATAGGTTTTTCCGATGCATCGAAGAGAGCTTATGCAGCAGCCGTCTACCTACAAGTGGAATATGATTCAGGCGAAGTGAAGAGTAATCTGATACAGGCCAAGAGCAAGGTAGCTCCCATCAAAACCATCTCCATACCCAGACTTGAGCTTTGCGGCGCCACCCTACTCGCTAAGCTAATCAAGCATCTTGAGACTGCCTGGCTAGATTGCGTGGATGACATTCTCTGCTACACAGACTCTAGAATCGTACTTGACTGGTTGGCACGGCACGCTTCACATTGGCAGACATTTTTCGCCAATAGGGTCAGTTTTATACAATCCAACATACCAAATGTGACATGGCATCATGTACCAGGCTCATCTTACCCAGCCGACTTTCCATCTAGAGGTCTTGATTCGCAAAGTCTGGTAAACTCGCAGTTGTGGTGGCATGGACCGGACCTGAAAAAGCTCACCAAAGTAGAACCAACAAAAGAAAAGCGAGAGAAGACAAACTATGAAGTGGCTCGCGAAGAAGGTCACCATGTCAGGGCATGTCATGGATCACTGACAAAGCTCCCCGAGTATTTGACAAGATATTCATCCTGGACAAAGCTGATACGCATCATAGCTTACTGTGTGAAATACCTGGACATTCTGAAGAGACGGGCCAGTCAGCGTAGCAACTGTGATGAGAGGGATCACGAACTGCTCAAGGTTCAGAAACAGAGAACTCTGCTACAAGTAAAAATAGTCAACTGGGATGAATAAACAGTGAGTGTAACCCAATTGTAGCAAGCAGAGAGACACATACATCAAACCCAACAAGCAATTGCATTTGGGACGGAACTGGCAAGCCTCAGAGCAAGTCGACCAGTCTCCAAAGGATCCTATTTGCAGCAACTGCATCCTTGGTTAGACGAACATGGCATCTTGCGCGTAGTTGGTCGATTACAATATTCCACCCTTCCCTGGCATCCAAAACATCCAGTGATACTCCCCAAGGATCGGGTGACGACTCTCATCATCCGTCATTATCATTTAAATGGACTGCATAGCGCTCTCCAATTGACGATGACAAGATTGAGAGAACGATACTGCATTGTTCATGGACGTGGAGAAGTCAAACGCGTGATTGGTCGTTGTGTGACTTGCACCAGATATGCTGCACAAGGACAGACTCAATTGATGGATCCATTGCCAGCAGAGAGGTGCAGCGGATCATCACCCTTTACTCACGTGGGAGTCGACTACTGTGGTCCTTTCCCAATGAAACACGCCTCTGGGCGTGGACGTCAATCCCACAAAGTGTGGATTGTAATCTTTGTATGCTTTTCCACTAGGGCGTTGCACCTTGAAATCGTCGACGGATACGCCACTGCTAACTTTCTGGCAGCACTAAAACGCTTCATTTCCCGACAAGGATTACCAAGCTCCTTGTGGCTCAATCAGGGAAGAAATCTGCAAGGAGCCTGTGCTGAACTACAGAGAGTTTTTTGCCAGCTCACCAACCATTCTGAATGGACAAACCATCTGGCCATGCAAGGGATAGAATTTCACTCCATACCACTGAAAAGACATCATCAAGGCGGCATCTGGGAAGCAGCAATAAAGGCGTTTAAATACCACTTTAAACGAACTCTGGGCAGCTTTGTTCCCTCTTGGGAAGAGCTACACACCATTATCTGCCAGATTGAAGCTTGCCTCAACTCCAGGCCAATCACGCCCATTGCCAGTGACGCAACAGACGAGCCTGCGCTTACTCCAGGGCACTTCCTGATGGGCAAAAGCCCTAAGTCCCTGCCAGAGCCGAAAGTTTTGGATCAAAATTTAAATTTGCTCACCAGGTGGCAGACTACAACTCAGATCGTACAAACCTTTTGGAAAAGACGGCGGACATGTTACCTGCCCATTTTCTACTCCAGAAACAAGTGGCGCGATCAACAAGAGAACCTCAAGATCGGAGATGTGGTGATATAGTCCTGGAAGACAATTATCCTCCATGTGATTGGGGCTTAGCAGTTGTCATCGATAGAAAACGAGGACGGGACAACCTTGTCAGGGAAGTGACAATTCAGACGCAAACCTCTAAGCTTGTTCGCCCTATCACGAAGCTCTGCAAGCTACCTATCAATGAAACTGACTCATAACCTGCTTGTAGTAACCTGCTTTCACCATCACAATACACAATTTTCCTACACTATTCGTCAACCTTTTTTGTTTTTGTTTTGCAACTCAACCCATTATCACGCCACTATACAGCGCTCGCTTGTTACCTTGATCCTGCCATCACTGCTCATTAATGTATATCTTCCTTCCTGCCAGGTATGGAGAGTGACCACAGCTGTCTTGACCTGAACAACGACGTGGAGTTCACAACCGAAGATGAAGAGCAAGGTGGGCGCAATGGAGACCATTCTAGACAAAGATGGGTAGATGTATCATTGCCTGCACCCACAGTCAACCACCCTGGAGAGCTACCCTTGGAACCATCTTACACGCCTCCCTATCCTCCACCAGGGAAAGAACTAGGCAGCGTCATAACCAAGAAACCTCTTCAAACCAAAGCTGCCAAGAAGGCCTATTGCAGCGACCACATCTGGCCACCATATCACGCACCATCGTCGCAATCTCGCCAAGGAGATTGCACCAGAGGCAAGCACAGCAGACAGAAGGTCTGTGATGATCCGATCAAGACGCGCCATACCTCAGGCCCAACGACTTTAAACATCACTGCGAGCGCTTGCTCCGCAAAGCCTCAAGCGTCGCAGTCGTCCACCGGTCTTGGGATCAAGTCTCGACCTGACACACTAATTAAACCGCCAACTACAACGCGTAAGAGCTTGGACAGCAAGCTCTTGGAACTGTTCGGGCCTTCTAGCCCCATAAATGAGTATGCGGCTTTATCACCAGCCAGTCCCACGCCATCAGAGTATTCGCTTAGCCACTTCACTGCGGAGGAGCTTGAAGTCCATGCATACATCCTACAAGACTCTGTTAAGAAAAGACAAGCTGACAGTGCTGAGAAGAAAGCCATTGAGACAGAGAGAAAGAGGGCTACAGCAGAAAGCAAGGCTTATCAAAACCGCCTACAACGGATCGCCATATCAGATCGATATCCAGGGGAACCGAGAAGCTTCGTTGCATACCCGCCTGAACTGCCTCCTCAAAAGGACCCTCTTTTGCGAGGCAAACCCTCTAAATTTTATGTCTCTATTCCCCGAGACAGCTTCGGCCGCTAGCGCCATTTGAACAGATGGAAGTGGTGTTCATTTAACCGGTTTGGAAAATTGACCACAACCATGTGCAAAGGAGGCCCTCTTTTTAGCTACTTACAGCTGCGTACTTTTGATGGGAACCTTTCAATGTCCGGCTACCAAGATCCTCGATACCGCAGATTGACAAGTGCCACTGAAGCTGGAACCAGCAAGGGAGACGCTGAAAATCCTGATGCGATACACCAAAGCCCAGAGATACAAAGAGAGCCACCTCGACTCCGATCTGTAATCGTAGTGCCTGCCTTTCAGCGAGTGGGGTCAGACAAGAATGAGCACAAGCAGACTAGTTCACGTCATGAAAACCATAAGCGCAGACGTCGCGAAGACTATTAGGTCCCGAGACACTATTGAACCGACCTCCAGCCGTTCAAGGGGGCCGGTGTTCAAAATCTTGGCGCATTTAGCGCCATCTGACGACAGAGCCCCAAAACGCGCCACTTTGGCGAGACCCCCCACCCTCTTACGAGCCAGTGGCTGTTGCACTCGACCACACAGTCGTGCAGCAGTCACCGCCAGTGACGGTCAAAAGAACTTGGCTCTCGCCACGCAAACATTGGACCCTAGTCCAAGGCCCAAAAGCGACTCTAGTCGCCTAAAATAGTGAGCGTTGGCTCAAAATTTGAGTGTTGACGACTCTAGCCGTTCACACGTCCAAAAAGATAGTACTCGGCGCTGGTCGAGTGTCGTTCGTGCCAACCCGCTACGAAGGAGTTCACCAGGTAGTCGGGTGTCACTTTTCAGTTCTATTTTCTACTATTTCTTTCTTTTTATCTATTTCTAATTCTATGTATTTTCTTTATAACTCCTTTTATAATTACATCAATATATATATATCCAACTTCATTAAAAGCAATTGTATATGGTTTTTTACCCTGATTTTTACCATGATCCACCTTTAATAATACCAATACAGTCCACTATAGTTAAAAATTGCGAATCAAACTCAAACAAATTCGAAATATTATTTAACATTAATTTGCAGTAAATCATTATTGGGACCAGTGGGAGGTTCCACAGGGTCTAATTTTTGTGCCTGCTTCTGGGAAAATTTCACAAACCTATCTTGCTGTACTGGATATATTCCAGCTACCGACAACTGTCACTCAGACAGTTTCCTCACCAGATCCTCTGGACTCAAAGAGTAAATTTAATTATTCAAACCTATTTCATAACAAGTATCTATTTTCTCTTTTTTTTTGAAAAAAAATTTTTTTCGAAGCAAATGAAAAAAAATTCAAAAATTGAAAATATTCTATTTACTATATTTCGAATTCATTTATAATGTTATTTTAATCCCTTTAAAAAAAGTAGGTGTCACACCTGAAGTTCGCCGCTAGAGATAACGGCTATCTTTACGTGTAGAGATCTCTTGCGAGTCGTATTGCTGCGCATCGCGTATTACCGAACGCGTCACGAACTTGACCGAAGAGTGAACGTGAAGTGACGAGTAGTAGACGTCAACTCAATGGCGGTTGTAAAGTTTGTTTGTTTCGTGTTGTTATTCTTTGAGTTTTAAATAAGTGTATTTAAGAAGTACACATTGTGTTAAGTGCAACGGAAATATTCAGAGACAATTTTTTTGAGCAAAGTGAATGGAAGTCATTACATTATTTTGAAATGTTCCGATAATTTTGAGTACAAAGTTTAGTCTCTCATAGGAACATAACCTTAAAGATAAAGAATGACCTATTAATTTGTATTCTCTAAAGGGAATTTTGAAAAAAACTATGTTTCATCTTGAAAATTTATATCACTACTATTACGTCATGCCTCCATTTCGTTTAATTTTTATTATTACAAATAAAAATAAAATTGTTATAAGTATATCGATTAAACATATAAGTTCAATAATCAATGATTCCAAATATTTTTGGAAAATGTCTAGTATAAAATAGATGTACCAACTTTTTTTGAAGATATTTTGCTATTATTAATGTTGAAATCGAGAATATTTTTATCAAAGTTTGTCATTCTTTCACTTACAAGAAAACATGACTTAGAAGATTATGAGAAATATTTAATTTTAAATTTGTTATTTAAACTGAACACATTTTACGTGTAATGCAATGTCGTTTTTATCTCTTTTTCATAATATCTTATTTTATTTGTTGGCAAGAAAGTTTAAACAATCTCGCCGTTTTAATTTCAAATTGCTTTGTTTCAAAATAATGAAACGTAAGCGAAAGTGATTCAAAACTTATTTTAATTTCTCATCTATTTGGTCAAACTGAAATTAAAATAGTAAAGGGTTGCGCTCATATATAAATATACAGCTGGAAAGCAAAATAAACACTAGAATTAAGCAACGCTTAAAATTCGAATGAAAGTGAATTTTGACAGTTATAATATGAACAGACACTGTGCTTTTGAATTCACATTGAACTTTGACAACTGTTATCAAGATTGCATAACAGGTCAAATATTACAACGGATGAACTGAACAATCAAATATTTCAGGAAGAAAATGATGCCGAATTTTCAGTCAAACGGAAAATATCTGACATTAGTGCAGACACTGCACACAAATTAAAATTGATATCCGGAGCAAAACAACTGCATATGAAAGTGAATAGATACGGAATAATAGGAGCAAAATAAGCTATCAATGTAATTTAAAGATTGCAGAATTATTTGCAATCGTGGAACAAAATTAATTTCACAAATCGATTCGATTATTAATGAAACTTAGTGGCAAGACGCTCCACAGATGCAATCCATTTGAGACAATAAAATTACATCTAATTTTAAATTATCTTAGGCGAAATCTAATTTTATTGCATACGAGTGTATGCCTTTGAGTGCGAATTATGCTTTTTAGAACTCGGCAAATATGGAAATATGGTGATTGCAACAAGGAACGCAGATTACGGCTCAGCAACGACCCACACGTGAATACACAACAAATTTATAACAAAATCAAATCACTCATTACTCCGAAATTTATTTTGCTATTTTCGCACTAATCAATTGAGAACAAACGCGATCGGACGAATCGTATCCGAACTTAATGTTATACTGAAATTTCGACTAGAACGGACTCTTTATATACGCTAGTTGAGTTTACCTCAACTGATTTGAACATTCAAATTTTGCAAACAACCTAATGCATTTGTCAAGACTGTAACTTCAAACAAACACAAATCTATTATAGGAATGTTTTGGGACTTTTAAATAATACTCAGAATACTCGCTTTAGACCTTGACCGTTGTTTAAAAAAAAATTACAAATTGTCGCCAGTTTTCATTCTCATTTTTTTTGCCGCCAATTTGCTCCGATCTCCAACATCATTAATAATGATAATATTTTATTATTTATTACTGTGCAAACATTTTAATAAATAAAAAATTATTTTGGCGAACTAAATTAATTGTAAAATGTTAAATTTGATGCAGGTTTAAAAATGTATGTGTATCATCATAACTATGTTCATTTCAAAAATGTCACGACGATTTATGTTTTGACTCGCCCAACTTAGCCTTTTCTCCTTCTGTTTTGAAAGGTAACCCTACGCGAAAGCGACCATCTTGATCTCTTGTTGTAGTGGTACGGAAAAGATTCTTACAGTGCTCATCTTCCTTGCTCACTGGCTTGACTTCAGGAAAGTCCTCAAGCTCACAGAATCGTTGCAGAAGTGAAGAAATCTCACAAGTGCTGTGGTTGACAACAATAGAGTGTACGGTCTTAGATTCATTGGTTGGGCCTTGCAGGATCCATTCTAGTCCTGTGGCTTATGCTTTGACATCGCTTCGCTGTAAATGGATCAAACCTTCCTGCATTAATTTGCTCATGATGTCCGAGCCTAATAGTAGATCGATTTTTAGCCCTAAGCTCGGCTCAGGGTCTGTTAACATCAAGGTTTTCAATTCAGTATACTTTTCTGGTGTGAATTTTTTGGGTTTATAACTGGTAGTGTCCTGAAGGACATAAGGTTTGAGGTCATAACGACAACGGTCGTCATGAACTGATGAAAATTGCAAGGAAGTTGAATATTTCACCGTACCAGTCTTCGTACCCTGAAGTCCACTAATCGTAACTCTGGTCTTGGATCCATGCAGTCCTAATGACTGCACCAGTGGTTCGGTGACGAATGAAGACTTGGCTCCATCGTCTATGAGGGCTCGGGCTACGGCCGTTGCTCCTCTTGGTGAGTGCACTCGTACAAGTGCAGTTGCCAAAAGCACTTCTGTGCATTCTGGTATAGTATGCATTCCTGTCAAATTCAATTGCACAACTTCTTCGCTTAATCCTCTGATTCGAGCGGAGGATTTTTCTCTTCTTCCAAGGGCGTGTCGCTGTGTATTACGTGAGATGCTTTAGATGGTGGTTTTTTATAATGTAAAAGAAAGTGATGTTTCTCCGAACACTGTTGACATCTGCCCTTGCTTTGCAGTCCTTTTTCTTGTGACCTTTGAACAGACAATTAGTACACAACTCCTTTACCTTTTGAGCCTTGTACCTATCTTGTGTACTAAGCGCTTTGAAGTCATGACATTGAAATATGTGATGCTGCTGAGCGCAGCATCCACACTTTCTTGTAACTTCCTTGACAGCAGCGCTGTGTGCTGCCTTTTGTATCTTGTGGTTCACCCGAGTGATGTCACCCTCTTTGTTGAGCTCCAGATTTTCCAGAATGCGTATCTGTTGATTCAGTAAAGTATTAAACCGCACCAAGTCTGGGTAGTCGTCCACTACCACAAGAGACTTTTCCCACTTCTTTTGTACAGCTTTATTCAGCTTCTGTATGACAATATGTATCAGTATGGGTCCCCACGTATCGGCGGGTACATTCAATAACTTCAATGAGCCGACGGAGATATTTAGCGTGTCTCTCAGAATCCTCATTTCGTTAAGTGCATCGCCAACTCCTGGCTGCATGGTTGTAATGTTGTGTAGATGGTGACAGATTATTGCTTTCTTGTTTTCATAGCGCGTCCTCAATGCATTTAGCGCTACTTGATAATTGTTGGCACTGACTGGTAAAACGCTCAAGACCTTGGCTTCTTCGCCTATTACAGATGCTTTTAAATATTGCATCTTTGTTGCGTTGGACGAAACAAAGATGCTTTTCGAAACGAAACTTTTTTTTTTTGAACGAAAAAAAGAAAACAGAATGAAAGTTACTTTACCGTGCCGATGAATCCTTGTCAGGGTAAAAATAGAAGATAATAGCCGACTAAGGTCGGGCGTTTTAGTGACCAGCAGGGTTTTTCGGTGACAGCGGTCACAAAATGTGGCGACAACGGTCGCTTTTTTTCGGCAACAATGGTCGCGTTTGATTTGTGACAACGGTCACACTTCAATTTTTGCGAAAACGGTCGCTAGCTATTTTGGCGACAACAGTCGCAAACTTGGGCAAGCGATAACGGTCGTTACTGCAAGATGGCAGACGAGAGTTTAGGGTGCACGCTTGAGGCTTCGGCCTGCGAAGCGTGTGAGTTTCAGGAGCGCGAAGACTGAACTGCACTGGGGCCGAGTCGGCCCGGCAGTCGCAGCCGAGAAGCCGAGCGACCAACTTTGCAGTGAGTCCGCTAGAGGGCACTAGTGGATTTGAATGCAAATTTTGCACAAGAATTATAGTTGAATACATCAAGTTTTGACATTTTAGAATAACGAAAGTGTTTTAGAAAAACTAAAACATAGAAATTTTCATCGATAAGTCAAATTTTATTTATCGATAATAATGAAAACACATACAATAATTAGACCTAGTAAGGCACAACATGTTATGAACGTTTTTGGGGGAAAAAAAATATAAACCTATCAATATACAAATGTATCAAATTGAACATATTCTTATCAAAATTGATGATTTATAATGAGAAAAGCACAATTACTACTAATGAAACATAATTTTTCGTCAACTATTAACAAATAATATTGTTAATTTTTCGAAACAAGCCATTAAAAATATTTTTTTTTAAGGTCGTTTGATGTTAGCTGCTACTTATATATCCTGTATCATGAAAGAAAGAATAATTTCATCACAAAATAATTTATAACAAACTCTGAGAAGAGATTAACGAACAGTAGCCGTTCCCAACTCCATCGAGCTCATAGAATCTTCCAACATATTAAAATGCTCAAAACTTGTAACGATCAAGTAAGGTAGGAAACTATTGCAGTTTTTCTTTTAATAATTTTCCTTTGCACCTCAATTTTGACTCGACATTGAACTGTCTAATTACTGTTGAGTCTTCACATCATACTTTGATTTTCTATTTACCGTCACATATTGCACCTAAATATACTAAAACACCATTGATTTTGCCCTGAACAAACGCAGATTTCAAGAAAGCCTCGATTAGTACTAAAACAGGTCGAAACAGGTTTACTAAGACACATGAATGATTTCATATTTCATTTAAGTTTAGAATTTTAGTTTTGAAAATATAGAAAAAGATCTATTTATATCTAATCCCCAAAACGTGAAATTTTTTTATATTTATAATATACATTTATCATATTCTCCAGCATGGTCGACACAATTTTCAATTACCACTGGTTTATACAAGATGCTGTTTTTAGAAAGTTGACAAACGACATTTATAATAGAATTTGATTTGACAGTGAGATTGACAGAAATATTTCCTTCGCTAAATTTTGGATTTCGTTGTTTGTAAAAGCACCATCAACATGTGAAATCTAAATATATCAACATATCATATATCTCTTCAGAAAAATTCGGTTAACTATAAAAATTGTCAACTGTAAAACAACAGTATAACTGTGAAAAAATATTATTGAAATTATACATTACGGTTTGTGAATAAATGTTCAAAACGTGAAATATATTCTTTGCAAATTGTTATTTGAGCTTTCCAGTCATCGTCTGAGAGGACAACTTTCAATCGCGATGTAAAACCGTTTTGTCCTTTGACGAACGAGGGACCCTGTATAGTATCCACCAAACCAATGGATTTCCTGTTAATAAATTTATATGAATATTCCGTTTGATGAAATAAAAAAATTAATCAAAAAATCTGATGAAAATTACGAATGAAAAAAGGTTAAATTTTCTAACACTGTACCATCGAAAGGAAGAACTTCCAAAAACAAAGTTTGAGGGCTGAAATATGCCATTGGATTTGTACACATGTGTTCGTAAATGTCAACGAAATTATCCATTGTGGTTGACCTGAAATAAACAAGAAAGAGTATATTAAAAATTATAAATTGTAACGTGGTCAGTGCAACGGTTAAGACCTTTCGCTTTATAAAAAATCTAAATTAAATTTACTACACAAATATGTTGAGCGCCAGGTTGCTTATGGCAACCAATCCCGGTTAACTTGAGGTACCAGATAAGAACAGTCAATCGCGTTCGTCGCAGGCTATTTTAAAAGGGTTGGACGGACAAACACAAATTGAAATGATAACGCCGTTAAGTCCAATCGATTTTTTATGTTTCATTCGACGTTAATCAAAATAATAAAAAAATACAAAAGAGAAAAAGACCGAACATGTGAATTATAGAATTGAGAGAGCTATTGTCAAAAATAAATAAAATAGTAGTCGAAGAATATAAAATCTTAAATACAAGTCGGTTGGAACTATGTAAGATATTTGAAATATAACGACCTAAAAAGTGGCACTCCGATGAGTAACCGTTACTTTGAATTTATATACAATTTAAAAGTAGGGCTAATCACAAATTTGACTGAAAGTGACAACGAGAAAGAAAGAGAGATAACCCGCCCAAAACTCGCGTTTTGGGCCCTTAAGAAGATGGCTCTGTAGAGCGGCTGCCGCCTTATGACCTCGGTCGATAACGGCGAGCGTACGTCCTGCTCTACCGTTGATCCGGCCGTTCTGGGACGTTCTTGGCTCATCTAGGGCTGCTGAGTACGTCCTAGGATTTCTAGAGAAAACAAAAGGAAAGAATGCGCTTCCCGAGCTGAAAAAGTTAAAGTGCGTCAGTGCCTGGAATATGGTACAAAAAGTGTCTCTGATCGAGCTGGTAGCGCCTGTTGTGCTATCAAAACGTCGGTTCATATAAACAGTTAAGCCCTTGCATCTCTCAATTTATATAATCATATAATCGCTCATAAAAAACTCTTTTGGAGCAAGTCCAGAGAGGTCTGATTGGCTCCCCCTCTGGCGCTCCCGAGCGCATACGGAACGCCACGTTACAAAATGCTACAAGAGATTTTGTATTGCAGAAAATAAAGCTGGAATAAAAACTGATAGATTCAATTTTATCGGTTACTTTAGAATATGAAATTAAATATCAAAATAAATAAAAATATAAGCAAACGAATTTTATTTTAGTTGACTGTTGACTATCAATTAATTGCTGTTTCAAAATGAAAACTTATAAAAATATCTGACGAAATATCAGTTTCGATGAATAGAGATTGCAAATTAATTTCGATTTCTATTAAAATAATGGAATCAATTGGAAAAAATCAGTTTGCAAAAAAAAACATTGCAAAAGTAATAAAAACTTTTAATACAAATTTAATACATTTGAAATGTGTATCGCACATACATTTTTTTCGAGTTCCCTAGATTTTTATTCTAACTGTTGGCGAGAAAGTTTTAAACAATCTCGCCGGTTGTTT